>CM072513.1:45942452-45954447 GCA_036898135.1 Oncomelania hupensis
AGCCTCCAACGTTCAGCCTGTTTTGACCTATGTAAGTTAAGTCGCTGACTAGAAGACGACCGATGTTAGGTTGTTCTCAGCATGTGTAGGCTACAGTTTCACTAAGATAAGCCGACCTCATCCAGCTGACCAATCACCCGCAACCCCCACTAGGTGGCGTTACGATTCTCGTAGTCTCGCACGATAGCAGACCCCAGCGGGAGGATAGTAAGTCTTTGTCTGAAAAGGACGCACGTTGTAAAATCTCTCTCGGAAAGACTAAAGTAGGTGACGGGTGAAAATCATTCATCGCAGTATAGCCAGAGCCTGACATTGTCAAGAAGGTAAATGATTAATCGTTTGTTTCATCTCGATTTATTAATATTATTGCTGTATTATGTGTGTGAAGATTTGCTATGTTTTAGAATTGTGATTGTTAGTCAAACTTTGCTTGACCACGTGGCTGACCCGCGACCGGTTTCCGAAACCACGAGGTAGCCCACTACCAACTGTTGTTTCTCCTATCTGTATTATTGCAGACCAGTGACTGTACCGGAGAAGGGGAAAAAATTGTTAATTACTTCTCCATGTGTTTTGGTTTAGCCATGATGTAGGTATATGTATAGGAATTATGTTGGAGATCCCAGTGGATCACGGACATAGAAGATTGTTCGTCCCTTGTTTGTATAAGTGGATGCGATTCTCACTGAGGGCTGTTTCTGCCAACAGTGAGACGCTCTGCACACTTTTAGTAAACAATGCGTTGCAGAAATTCGTCTCATATTTTGCAGACGAGCAGGCATCTTGGTCCACGGCAGGGAAGAAATCCCACAGAAAGGCAACCCTGACACGTGGCCTGCAACCTTGAGCAGCGAGAGCATTGGGCTCCATTAGCTCAGTAGTCAAATACCTAGAAGAAAAGACAACAACACTGCACATCGACAATAAAGTTAAGTCCTCCGAAACCGTGCACAAACATTGATCTGCGATTGTCTACTCGTCCCGAAAAACGAATAATAGGACAGAAAGAACTCATAGCCCAATGATGAGACGGTAACAAATATCGAGAACAGTAGCTGCATAGACCCATCAAGAAGCGAACTACTCGAAGTGAAGTTTGGACATTTACGTTAGTGTAGAGATTAGAAGATTATGTATAGAGTAGAGGAAATAAATGTGTGATATTTACTGTTAACAAGTGGCTGGACTACCTATGTTTCATAGCCGTGTGAGAGCTAGTGTGTCAGTGAATCTTTTACTATATTTTCTCCCTATCTCTATAACTCTCTCCGCACACAGACCGAGCTAAACATATAAATGTATTAAGAATAGTCATAGGGTGATTACACTAGCCGAACCCCGCAGACAAAGACGAGTGGGTAATAGCATTCCATTGTGCAGAGCCCAGTAACAATAGACCCACCGTCACAATCTCAATACTATCTACTTCTGAATACCATCTACTTATCAACTAAGAATTAGAAGAATATTAATTCCGAGCTCCCCATACTGCGACTTGATAGGCTAAAAAAAGGGGTTAGGTTATAGTGTCGATAACGTACTGATGTGAACGAAATATTGCACATTTTGTTATTTGTATTGATTGCAAAGCCCTCCCCTCTACACCGACAAAAGCTTCTAGTTTGACCACAGACTAAGTTGATTAAAGACAAACTAGGATAATGTTCTGACTGATTCCAATTGCTTTTAAAGGCATTACATTAGGTTTATAAATTTATTAATGAAAAAAGTCCCATAAATGTAACGTTTTGAACTTTTCCGATTTTTTCAGTTTTAGTCGAATGTGTGTCTTAGTACATAAATACTTTAACTAACACAGTGTCCTCCTTGATTAAAAAAAAAAAAAGGTTTAGATCTCGAAAATTTCACATCACGGGGACGTGGTATTTTAAGTACCAAACATTACCAAATGGCAGTCTACTCGTCCCTTTAAGATATTTAAAGTAAACATTTATCCACTCTCTATCGCTTCAGTGCCATTTGGTTGTGTTTCGTGTTCATTTCCAATGTCGCCTTTCATGTACAGGTACAAAAGCAAGGTGTAGGCTATAGCAACACGGAAGTAAAGACCTCTTAAGATAAACACTGGCACGCTATTGTATCTAAAACCTGAGTGTGATAGTTTTAGAAGAATCAAGTCTCCGTTTAGTAATCTGTGTAAACCAAACAAGTTTACACCACCCTCTTTAGCGGCGGTTTTCTCCAAACACTAAAGGCTGACCGGTACCAACATCTCCACAGATCACTCATCCAGAGAAGAATTATTTTCTTCTTCTTCGCTCTTCTTTGGTTTTTCTAAGGTCTGATGCATTGAGTTCGTAAACAAATTGTTTTACAGCATAACTCTTAAAACTGCAATTTTGTTCCAAGCTTCTGGTTTTGTCAGTCTATGCATCGTTGTACAGGGAAGGCGAAGGGTCAGAATGAAGAGTAGTTTATTTATGATTAGGAGAAAATAGGGATCGTCTTAGTTTGATAGTAATTGGATGCGACCATTTCAACCAATTTTCTGTAGCAGCTTAGACAATGCAGTGCATCAGCTGGAACTTCACTAATGCCACCGACTGGTTCTTTCACAAGTCTCCTTCTTGGGTAGATTAACGTACCCGTACACAAAAGCGTATAGGGGAAAACAAGTCTTCTACAGAGCTCAGCCCATTTATAGACAAACGGCAAAAGATGTGTTGCGATCAGCGCACGTGAGATGTCTGAAATGAAAAGGTGTGTCTTGGGATGCTTGGCTTCACGGTCACTATTTGATAGTTTTGTTCCAGACAGGGTGGTATTTGATATTTTTTAAAAAAATTTGAATTAGTGGTGCTGAGTTTGAGAGAAGAAAAAACTGAACGAAACAAAAAGTATCATTCGGAGTTTTACGTTCTGGAGTGGATAAATTGTGATACAACAGGTTTGCAACACATTTCATCATCATCATCATCATCATCATCATCATCATCATCATCATCATCATCATCATCATCATCATCATCATCATCATCGTCGTCATCATCATCATCAAAATTGAGAGACTAATGAGCAGTCTTTCATTTCTCCAGTCAGCTTTGGGTGAAGATCTGGCATAAGCCCGGATGCCCATTCCGTTTTCTAAACCACAAGAGCTTTCGATTTAAAATTCTTCATCATTTGTAATGAGGCTGCAACAGAGTTGGCCAGGCAACAGTTAAATAATAATGTTAGGTGAACATAACTCACTAAAAAGATCCTGTGTAGAATGGAATGAAGGGAGAGGGGAACAAAGAGGAACAGAGGGGCAAGGCGTGAGCAGGGTGCAACTCAGACCCTCTGCGTGTTCACTCATTCAAAACATCAGTGGTCATCAGAGGGTTGACCACATAAACATTGTGATTAAATAAACACGGTAGGGTGAGCAGAGCAGCCGGTGGAGGAATGTCAAATTGGCTCCTTTGCTAACGTCTATGACCGCTATTATAAGATTGTTTATTTAATCTCAGACGCTGGGACCATGCATAGTGTAGCAACTTTTAGTTTACACTGAATAGGTACTGTGCTGATAGATTTTACAGGGAGTGGTAGTCTAGCTTACTAAAGCACAAAATAACGGCGCTTATATTATTTTACTTAAAAGTAAAAAGCCAAGAGAAAAAAATCGGCAAGCTATAATTGTTCGCTTCTTATCTCAGACTGGCTTATCATCTATACAAATTCTAACTATCATTAATTAGTTCTACCTGTTTACAAGTTTTTCAGACCTTGCCTTTGTTTAACATTTATTTTATTGTATTTCCTTTTTAAGGGAAGAGGTGAGGTATTTATTCGGAACGTTTTATTATCACACTCTGCGTTTTGAATTCATTTAAAGGAACAGAATGTAACTGCTGCGACCGCAGATAAAATAAATAACAGCTCAGTTTAGTTTCAATAAAAGTTTCTTTTCAAAAGGGAAAATCATTAATTTTAACATTCTGTGACCGAAGCAATGCTTCGGCCACCGTTTCAAAGCGTACCCAAATTAAACGTTTAATAATATTGTAAGCACACAAACAGGGAAAAGTTGTCTCAAACAAAGGCATATGCGTTGAAAACATCTTCCGCCCGATGTGATCCAGTGTTAAAGGTCTAGTGATGACGTGTCACAATACACAGAAACAGCAGCGTACGTGTATGCAGTTAAATTTTGTGGGAGAAGTTCAATTACCTATGTTCAGTTATCACTGATCCGGTAAGTTCATTGATAATTTTAGTGATAGTCGTGTTTATAGAACAAGGAACACATGGAACACTGAGTTTGAGCAGACCGTACTAGTTGACACCGACAGAATTGGAATGAGCTATGTCCGTGTCCGTCAAAGCTAACCAAACCATTTCATCCACAAGAACGGGGCTTGTTATAACAGGATCAACATAATAAGATCGGTGGATGGAGGTGGCAGATTCCCTGATTACCGCCCTTTTAACTCTAGGCATCTGAATAGAAGATGCTACCACCGTGTGAACAAAGCGAGTTCTGAAATTATCCGAGTTATTGGCCAGAGATTAGCCCTCGCCCGCCCCTTTACAAACTCGCTCGTGTCTGAATAGAATCCACAGCAAGAGGCGAAAGATGGACTGGACATAAATTAAAATTATATTTGTTGAAATCTGAAGCTTTGTTTGGAATGGAAATGGACTGTTGGACTATTGATAATTGGTTGGTTCATTGAACTATTGATTTACTGTTTTATTCATTGCCTGTTTTGGAGATTCAGATAAGCTCTGACAACAGTGGCGAAAATTGTTGTGATGACGCTGATTCTGATGATTGATGATGATGATGATGATGATGATGATGATGATGATGATGATGATGATGATGATGATGATCATGATGATGATCATGATAATGATCATGATGATGATGGTTATTATGTCAATGGATGGGATAAAGAAGAATTCAGATCATCTACTCCTTTGCACACCAGCAACAACAACGACGCGACAAAAACTACAACAAAGAAATGGCTGCAGTCCTTAAAGTGTAATGTCGGACACCTTTAGATAAAAGAGAAAAGATACAGAGTTCACACGTGAACCGTAAACAATTCATGTCGCGGTATCTAGCTGAGTGGACAAATGACCACTTGCCACTGCTTCGTTCATCACCTGTAGCCTCCGACCGTTTCTTATCGGTTAGTGGGGGAGGAGGTGTGAAATTGGGCGCAGAAGACGAAGAAGGGGGAAGAGAAGGATTTCGTTTGGTTTGCTAGATTAGAGTCCCCGGACACTTTGCGCATATAGGGGACTCTAGAGGAGGAGAGGACGCCCGTCACTAATATAATCTATGAATACTTTCAGATTCCACTCTTTGTTTTAATCTCCCCGGAACCTCTTGTCCATAACACTGTTTGCTTTTGGGACGTAAATCTCTTGTAGCTCTCATTTCATTAGTCATTGGGTTGGAGAATAAATATGACCATGGACACAAAAATGAAGAAGGAGGAATAGACGAAACGCCCGCTGTCGGTCCGCCTACACAACCCGTGACCACTTAAAACTCAAGCTGGTCAACAGATGGAAAAGAAGAAAGATAGGGTAAGGGGTATGGGGATTGGAAGGGGGTGGGGGGGGAGTGGAAGATGATATTGAAGTGTGACACCGTGATTTCATGATGAAGTGTGACACCGTGATTTCATGATGAAGTGTGACACCGTGATTTCATGTTGAAGTGTGACACCGTGATTTCATGATGAAGTGTGACACCGTGATTTCATGATGAAGTGTGACAGCGTGATTTCATGATGAAGTGTGACACCGTGATTTCATGATGAAGTGTGACACCGGGATTTCATGATGAAGTGTGACACCGTGATTTCATGTTGAAGTGTGACACCGTGATTTCATGTTGAAGTGTGACACCGTGATTTCATGATGAAGTGTGACACCGTGATTTCATGATGAAGTGTGACACCGTGATTTCATGATGAAGTGTGACACCGTGATTTCATGATGAAGTGTGACAACGTGATTTCATGACGAAGAATGAATGAATGAATGAATGAATGTTGAAGTTTAACGTCCACACCCACCTTGGAGTGGGGGGGGGGAGGTGAGAGGGGGAGGAGATTTGGCAGACAGAGATAACCAGAAAGAGTAGGGATCAAAATCAACTGAACCACCAGAGCAATCATACTGCTAACATGTACAGTTAAAATTAACACTTTTTTCTGGCCCGCTACGGGATTTGAACCTGGGTCATTGGTGTGATGATGAAAAAGAAAATAAAGGAGAAAGTGCTGGTGAATTCTAGAAAGGAGAAAAAGGTAGAGGGAGAGCAGGAAGAGGAAATTAAAAAAAATAAAGAGGAAAAGAAGAAAGAGCCCTGGATGTATTGACTTAAAGTGCCGTGACAATATAAAATCGGGCTGACAAAATTGAGACACTGGCTGCTAAACTCACGTGTAGCAATTGTAGGGTAGAACTTAGGTTCACACTCAATACAGGGAACAATTACGATGACGATTAGCTTCTTGACATCCATAGTTAGCACCCTTTTGGATAGAGAGTCGGTGGTTATAAGGGGGAACTAACTCGTGATGATTACTGAGCTAAAGTTTTGCAAGGGACGTAACTCGTGATGATTACTTTTCTGATAGAAGCTCTAACCTTTACAGTACTTCTTCTGAGTTTACTTTAACTCACTTTCCTATGTCAGTAACTCAAACAACAGATAACATTTCCACACGGTAGAAACTCAAAAACTGCGATCCGGGCCACATATGATGCTACCTCATCCTTCTACGACGTGTGTGTGTGTGTGTGCGTTGGGGGTGTGTGCGTGTGTGGGTGTGTGCGCGTGTGTGTGCGCGCGCGCTAATACTGGACTAGTTATAAAAAGTTATAGTAGTTGAATTAAAAATAACTGTTCTCTTTGAAACTTGCTAAGCTTTATTGAATTTCGAATTATAGACGCCACAACAGAAAAACGTTTGCCAGATTCATATTTTTAAACCAATGTTAACTAAATTATACAGGCATTTTGCTAGTAATGACAGTGAAGAGCACCGATCTAATAATGTTTTATTATGTTCAATCAATATGTGAAGAAAACCACATAAAAATAATAATACATCTGGTACTGGTGCCGATAAAACAAGAAAACACAATTTTTAAACTAATTAAAGCTCCTATTCCAAGAAACATTATAGTAAATATTATAAGTACAGCAGTGTCCTGTGTCAAACAACTCCAACAACAATTTCCAGATGATACTTATCAAAAGTCTTATTTAACCTCTTTTAATAGCGAGAAACAGTAAATTGTTGATTAGAGACATTAATTTGGATACAATTATATAGTTTGTTTTGTCATGTACAAAGGGCTTTTACCCACGATGATTCACACCTGTAAACAATGAGAAACGGTAGATTCTCGGTTGGAAATATTTTGAGCACAATATTGTTATTTATAATTATTATCTACTAGGGATCGTACAGACGCCGATGTTTTCTGTGCCACGGTACACGGAAGATTATACTTTCGCTTTTACCAGTGTCGATGAACACAACTATTTCGCATTCACCGTTGACAAGGGAGGCAGCTACCTCGCTTTCGCCGTTGACAAGGGGAATAACTTGTAATTATTACTTGCTTGATGATAACTTTAGTACCCCTTTAGCTCGAGGAATGGGTGGTTTCGCCCACTACCCGAATGGTCTGGGCAGTTATTGTTCGAATCCAGCAGGGGTCACCATGACACGGGTAGTTTGAACAGGCATAATATTGGAGACTATATTTGTTTTCTTCACAGCCAAACAATGCGGTGGTGGTTTCTGACAATGGTTTTACTTATTTGACATGGTACATCAATCTATGTTTATTCCCCTGTGGCTTATCTCTCATATCGCTCTAGTTTGCTTATTATCCTTTATGTAGATTTTTACACTGAAATTAGACTATGAGTTACGACCTTTCTATTTGGAACATCAGACAAGGAAGACTCTTGAACAATCTGAGTATACTCAAAAACTTTAATGAATATTTATATTATTGTCTTTGGTATACTTCAGCAGCGTCGAGTACTCAGGCTGATTCTAGAAAAAATGACTCAACATTGGAACGATACGGCGAACCCGAGACCGGTATTTTTCGCCCGAACCGGTATTTCGTACCGAAATATCATGCTTGCAGCCAAACCACCGAAAAAGGCCTTACGGTGTGGTGTAGTTATTATAACATTACTAATAATTATGCTAAAGACAAAGAAGAAGTTAGAAGCCGTAGAAAAGATAGTAAACTAACTTTGGACATTGGGTGAATCTTGCTTAGGGGACTGAGTCGTCAATTCCAATAAGTATAACGCTAGTAGCTGTTATATGAAGCGACATTACAGTATTGTGCTTGCAAACACAATGCAATTGCGGTAGACCAGTACAAATGCGTTGGAATCCTTTCTGTATTGAGAATGCATTCATTAGGTTGCCAGTTTTCAATGAGATCATTGCATGTGTGTCAGCGTCAGTGTCAAGTCGTGAGAATATTACACAATAAGAATTAATTATGTGGCTGTGAGTAATCATTTTTTCATTGTTTCACTGCCTGTGACTCTCGTTCACGCGAACTTCCTGTCTAGCAGAAAAGAGAGAGAGAGAGAGAGAGAGAGAGAGAGAGAGAGAGAGATGGGTGAAGGGGTGAAATTGGGAGGGTGGTCGATAGAGTTAAAGAATTTGCTACCAAGTGAAGAAATCTCAATTCAACGAATTAGATGCAGTCACGATTGAAACAGACGTTGAAAATGAATATATTTTTTTTGGACCAACTGAAGCAAGAAACCGATAGATTTAAATTGTCCAAAATATGGAGGTGTCCTAAACAAATAGTCATAGACAATAACAATTGTCTCAATTCAAATCACGTTCTAAACGATGTTTTTGTCCCAACTTTAGTCCCGGACTCCTTGTCCTATTACTTCGCTGAGCAGGGCTCTAAAGACAATTAAAGAAAGATAACTTTCTTTTTTTAAGGAGGAAACACAGTAACCATTACATTATCAATGTATTCTCTTAATTGGGACCATCGTCATCTCAGTAATGAAAAAAACGAGACTTACCTGGAAATACATTGAAATAGTCGGGAATAAGAACGAGCCAAATATCGGTCGGTTCATCCGTCCGTCCGTTGGAAGTAATATCTTAAGATCTACTGAACGGATTTTGACAAATCTTCGTATCCAATGGAGATGAGTCAGCCTACAGGCAGGAAGTCGACCTGCTGGTGTCATGGTGCAATTACAACAGTCTCGAGTTGAACGCCTCCAAAACCAAAGAGATGGTGATCGACTTTCTTCGGAACGCCACTCCCATTGACCCCCTCTTCATCAACGGCCAGCCCATCGAGACAGTTGAGTCATTCAAGTTTCTAGGCTCACTCATCTCCTGCGACCTCACCTGGGATCTCAATACCGACTCCATCATCAAGCGAGCACAGCAGAGGATGTACTTTCTCAGGCAGCTCAAGAAATTTGGCCTGAGGAAGGAAATCCTCACCGAGTTCTACGGGTCAGTTTTAGAAAGTGTTCTAACATTTGTTATCTGTGTGTGGTATGGGGGTGCATCCCAACAACAACAAAAACTAGACCATATTGTCTCCACTGCCAGCAAGATCATTGACACCGACCTACCCTCTCTGGCCTCCATCTATACCAAACGCCTGATGAGCAGAGCCATAAAGATAGTGGATGATGCCTCCCACCCCGGATACCACTCTTCGAGCTGCTTCCATCTGGCAAAGGCTCAGAACTATGAAGACCCGTACTTACCGCTTCAAGAACAGTTTTTTTCACAAACAGTGACAAACCTCAACTCCTTGTCTGGCACCCGATGATACCGGACTATCTTAGAGCCTTATGCATAAGAGAGAGAGAGAGAGAGAGAGAGAGAAAGGGGGGGGGGAGGGGGGAAGTGAGAGAGTGAAAGAAAATCAGAGAAAGAAAGAGAGGAAGAGAGAGACAGCGACAGCGAGAGTAGAGAGGAAGTGATAGAGAGAGAATTTATAGATGTATGTAGAGTGCTTGTGTAAGATAAGAGTATTGAGAGAGAGCGAGATATAACGGAGAAGAGCGCGCACGTGTGTGTGGATGTGTATGTCTATTTGATTTGATCATTCTGTTTCTACTATATTCCAGTCAGTATTATTCCTAGTATTGTATGAGTGTGTCATCAAGCGGATGGTTGCGCGAAGGTGTGGTTGGCTTTGTTATTGTGTTTAGTATAAATATGTGTGCCAACATAAAAGTGTATTCCTCGTGCTTGTCACCTGGCGAAATAAAGTTCTGTTATCTGTTAGGAACATTACCTACGTTAGTGGCCTGCTCCTCGTCTCATAAAATTTGCTCTACCGCAAAGTTCAAGGTCACCGAAATCATTTAGCTGCTAAACACGTTTTGCTCAATATATCAAAAACGTCTGAAGTGGTTTTGGTGAGTTTTGGTATAAAGATATTTTCAATCATGGGCCATCCTTCAGTAGCAGTCCGGTTGTCGATCCGTCGCTCACAATTTAAAGTCTTTGTTAAAACCACACTTTTTGCCTTAACTCAACAATAACTCAATCGAAATTCATCATTTTTACTTTGTGGATACTTCAACGCCTGATAAGCATGTTGTACTTCGTTAAAGGTCAAGGTCATTGTGCTTCACAATTTTCTGAACACGTTTTGCACTGAGCCGATTTGGATGTTTGTTATTTTGCTTGAATATAGCTCAGATAGGGCCCATCATTCTTGGTTTCCTTTTTGCTTGAATATAGCTCAGATAGGGCCCATCATTCTTTATTTCCTTTTTGCTTGAATATAGCTCAGATAGGGCCCATCATTCTTTGTTTCCTTTTTGCTTGAATATAGCTCAGATAGGGCCCATCATTCTTTGTTTTTCCTTTTTGCTTGAATATAGCTCAGATAGGGCCCATCATTCTTTGGTTTCCTTTTTGCTTGAATATAGCTCAGATAGGGCCCATCATTCTTTGTTTCCTTTTGCTTGAATATAGCTCAGATAGGGCCCATCATTCTTTGTTTCCTTTTTGCTTGAATATAGCTCAGATAGGGCCCATCATTCTTTGTTTCCTTTTTGCTTGAATATAGCTCAGATAGGGCCCATCATTCTTTGTTTCCTTTTTGCTTGAATATAGCTCAGATAGGGCCCATCATTCTTGTTTCCTTTTTGCTTGAATATAGCTCAGATAGGGCCCATCATTCTTTGTTTCCTTTTTGCTTGAATATAGCTCAGATAGGGCCCATCATTCTTTGTTTCCTTTTTGCTTGAATATAGCTCAGATAGGGCCCATCATTCTTGTTTCCTTTTTGCTTGAATATAGCTCAGATAGGGCCCATCATTCTTGTTTCCTTTTTGCTTGAATATAGCTCAGATAGGGCCCATCATTCTTTGTTTCCTTTTTGCTTGAATATAGCTCAGATAGGGCCCATCATTCTTTGTTTCCTTTTTGCTTGAATATAGCTCAGATAGGGCCCATCATTCTTTGTTTCCTTTTTGCTTGAATATAGCTCAGATAGGGCCCATCATTCTTTGTTTCCTTTTTGCTTGAATATAGCTCAGATAGGGCCCATCATTCTTTGTTTCCTTTTTGCTTGAATATAGCTCAGATAGGGCCCATCATTCTTTGTTTCCTTTTTGCTTGAATATAGCTCAGATAGGGCCCATCATTCTTTGTTTCCTTTTTGCTTGAATATAGCTCAGATAGGGCCCATTATTCTTGGTTTCCTTTTTGCTTGAATATAGCTCAGATAGGGCCCATCATTCTTTGGTTTCCTTTTTGCTTGAATATAGCTCAGATAGGGCCCATCATTCTTTGTTTCCTTTTTGCTTGAATATAGCTCAGATAGGGCCCATCATTCTTTGTTTCCTTTTTGCTTGAATACAGCTCAGATAGGGCCCATCATTCTTTGTTTCCTTTTTGCTTGAATATAGCTCAGAGGGCCCATCATTCTTTGTTTCCTTTTTGCTTGATATAGCTCAGATAGGGCCCAT
>CM072513.1:45957447-46024947 GCA_036898135.1 Oncomelania hupensis
AGGGAAATAATCCATGAGAGCGTCTCGCATTTTTGTATATGACGTAATGGGAGTTCCCTCTCTTTCCGTAATAAGCTCTTTGGTTCAACCCAGCACTAAGGCTTCAAGCCTCCAACGTTCAGCCTGTTTTGACCTATGTAAGTTAAGTCGCTCACTAGCAGACGACCGATGTTAGGTTGTTCTCTGCATGTGTAGGCTACAGTTTCACTAAGATAAGCCGACCTCATCCAACTGACCAATCACCCACAACCCCCACTAGGTGGCGTTACGATTCTCGTAGTCTCGCACGATAGCAGACCCCAGAGGGAGGATAGTAAGTCTTTGTCTGAACAGCAAGGTAGAAGGACGCACGTTGTAAAATCTCTCTCGGAAAGACTAAAGTAGGTGACGGGTGAAAATCATTCATCGCAGTATAGCCAGAGCCTGACATTGTCAAGAAGGTAAATGATTAATCGTTTGTTTCGTCTCGATTTATTAATATTGTTGCTGTATTATGTGTGTGAAGATTTGCTATGTTTTAGAATTGTGATTGTTAGTCAAACTTTGCTTGACCACGTGGCTGACCCGCGACCGGTTTCCGAAACCACGAGGTAGCCCCTACGGACCAACTGTTGTTTCTCCTATCTGTATTATTGCAGACCAGTGACTGTACTGGAGAAGGGGAAAAAATTGTTAATTACTTCTCCATGTGTTTAGTTTAACCATGATGTAGGTATATGTATAGCAATTATGTTGGAGATCCCAGTGGATCACGGACATAGAAGATTGTTCGTCCCTTGTTTGTATAAGTGGATGCGATTTCACTGAGGGCTGTTTCTGCCAACAGTGAGACGCTCTGCACACTTTTAGTAAACAAGGAGTTGCAGAAATTCGTCTCATATTTTGCAGACGACAAGGCATCTTGGTCCACGGCAGGGAAGAAATCCCACAGAAAGGCAACCCTGACACGTGGCCTGCAACCTTGAGCAGCGAGAGCATTGGGCTCCATTAGCTCAGTAGTCAAATACCTAGAAGAAAAGACAACAACACCGCACATCGACAATAAACCGTGCACAAACATTGATCTGCGATAGTCTACTCGTCCCGAAAAACGAATAATAGGACAGAAAGAACTCATAGCCCAATGATGAGACGGTAACAAATATGGAGAACAGTAGCTGCATAGACCCATCAAGAAGCGAACTACTCGAAGTGAAGTTTGGAAATTTACGTTAGTGTAGAGATTAGAAGATTATGTATAGAGTAGAGGAAATAAATGTGTGATATTTACTGTTAACAAGTGGCTGGACTACCTATGTTTCAGAGCCGTGTGAGAGCTAGTGTGTCAGTGAATCTTTTACTATTTTCTCCCTATCTCTATAACTCTCTCCGCACACAGACCTAGCTAAACATATAAATGTATTGAGATTAGTCATAGGGTGATTACACTAGCCGAATCCCGCAGACAAAGACGAGTGGGTAATAGCATTCCATTGTGCAGAGCCCAGTAACAATAGACCCACCGTCACAATCTCAATACTATCTACTTCTGTATACCATCTACTTATCACGTAAGAATTAGAAGAATATTAATTCCGAGCTCCCCATACTGCGACTTGATAGGCTAAAAAAAGGGGTTAGGTTATAGTGTTTCGATAACGTACTGATGTGAACGAAATATTGCACATTTTGTTATTTGTATTGATTGCAAAGCCCTCCCCTCTACACCGACAAAAGCTTCTAGTTTGACCACAGACTAAGTTGATTAAAGACAAACTAGGATAATGTTCTGACTGATTCCAATTGCTTTTAAAGGCATTACATTAGGTTTATAAATTTATTAATGAAAAAAGTCCCATAAATGTAACGTTTTGAACTTTTCCGATTTTTTCAGTTTTAGTCGAATTTGTGTCTCAGTACATAAATACTGTGTCCTCCTTGATTAAAAAAAAAGGATCAGATCTCGAAAATTTCACATCACAATGTAACGAATTTGCGGGGACGTGGTATTTTAAGTACCAAACATGAGCAAATGGCAGTCTACTCGTCCCTTTAAGATATTTCAAAGTAAACATTTATCCACTCTCTATCGCTTCAGTGCCATTTGGTTGTGTTTCGTGTTCATTTCCAATGTCGCCTTTCATGTACAGGTACAAAAGCAAGGTGTAGGCTATAGCAACACGGAAGTAAAGACCTCTTAAGATAAACACTGGCACGCTATTGTATCTAAAACCTGAGTGTGATAGTTTTAGAAGAATCAAGTCTCCGTTTAGTAATCTGTGTAAACCAAACAAGTTTACACCACATTCTTTAGCGGCGGTTTTCTCCAAACACTAATGGTCAGTCAAGGCTGACCGGTACCAACATCTCCACAGATCACTCATCCAGAGAAGAATTATTTTCTTCTTCTTCGCTCTTCTTTGGTTTTGTAAGGTCTGATGCATTGAGTTCGTAAACAAATTGTTTTACAGCATAACTCTTAAAACTGCAATTTTGTTCCAAGCTTCTGGTTTTGTCAGTCTATGCATCGTTGTACAGTTGTTGTTGCATCAATTTTTATTCATCAGATTAACATAAGTTGTACTGATAAATAAGTAGTGTACAGGGAAGGCAAAGGCTCAGAATGAAGAGTAGTTTATTTATGATTAGGGGGAAAATAGGGATCATCTTAGTTTGATTGTAATTGGATGCGACCATTTCAACCAATTTTCTGTAGCAGCTTAGACAATGCAGTGCATCAGCTGGAACTTCACTAATGCCACCGACTGGTTCTGTCACAAGTCTCCTATTTATAGACAAACGGCAAAAGATGTGTTGCGATCAGCGCACGTGAGATGTCTGAAATGAAAAGGTGTGTCTTGGGATGCTTGGCTTCACGGTCACTATTTGATAGTTTTGTTCCAGACAGGGTGGTATTTGATATTTTTTAAAAAAATTTTGAATTAGTGGTGCTGAGTTTGAGAGAAGAAAAAACTGAACGAAACAAAAAGTATCATTCGGAGTTTTACGTTCTGGAGTGGATAAATTGTGATACAACAGGTTTGCAACACATTTCATCATCATCATCATCATCATCATCATCATCATCATCATCGTCGTCGTCGTCGTCGTCATCATCATCATCATCATCATCATCATCATCATCATCATCATCATCATCATCAAAATTGAGAGACTAATGAGCAGTCTTTCATTTCTCCAGTCAGCTTTGGGTGAAGATCTGGCATAAGCCCGGATGCCCATTCCGTTTTCTAAACCAACAAGAGCTTTCGATTTAAAATTCTTCATCATTTGTAATGAGGCTGCAACAGAGTTGGCCAGGCAACAGTTAAATAATAATGTTAGGTGAACACAACTCACTAAAAAGATCCTGTGGAGAATGGAATGAAGGGAGAGGGGAACAAAGAGGAACAGAGGGGCAAGGCGTGAGCAGGGTGCAACTCAGACCCTCTGCGTGTTCACTCATTCAAAACATCAGTGGTCATCAGAGGGTTGACCACATAAACATTGTGATTAAATAAACACGGTAGGGTGAGCAGAGCAGCCGGTGGAGGAATGTCAAATTGGCTCCTTTGCTAACGTCTATGACCGCTATTATAAGATTGTTTATTTAATCTCAGACGCTGGGACCATGCATAGTGTAGCAACTTTTAGTTTACACTGAATAGGTACTGTGCTGATAGATTTTACAGGGAGTGGTAGTCTACCTTACTAAAGCACAAAATAACGGCGCTTATATTATTTTACTTACAAGTAAAAAGCCAAGAGAAAAAAATCGGCAATTGTTCGCTTCTTATCTCAGACTGGCTTATCATCTATACAAATTCTAACTATCATTAAGTAGTTCTACCTGTTTACAAGTTTTTTCAGACCTTGCCTTTGTTTAACATTTATTTTATTGTATTTCCTTTTTAAGGGAAGAGGTGAGGTATTTATTCGGAACGTTTTATTATCACACTCAGCGTTTTGAATTCATTTAAAGGAACAGAATGTAACTGCTGCGACCGCAGATAAAATAAATAACAGCTCAGTTTAGTTTCAATAAAAGTTTCTTTTCAAAAGGGAAAATCATTAATTTTAACATTCTGTGACCGAAGCAATGCTTCGGCCACCGTTTCAAAGCGTATCCAAATTAAACGTTTAATAATATTGTAAGCACACAAACAGGGAAAAGTTGTCTCAAACAAAAGCATATGCGTTGAAAACATCTTCCGCCCGATGTGATCCAGTGTTAAAGGTCTAGTGATGACGTGTCACAATACACAGAAACAGCAGCGTACGAGTATGCAGTTAAATTTTGTGGGAGAAGTTCAATTACCTATGTTCAGTTATCACTGATCCGGTAAGTTCATTGATAATGTTAGTGATAGTCGTGTTTATAGAACAAGGAACACATGGAACACTGAGTTTGAGTCCTTTTCTACGAGCAGACCGTACTAGTTGACACCGACAGAATTGGAATGAGCTATGTCCGTGTCCGTCAAAGCTAACCAAACCATTTCATCCACAAGAACGGGGCTTGTTATAACAGGATCAACATAATAAGATCGGTGGATGGAGGTGGCAGATTCCCTGATTACCGTCCTTTTAACTCTAGGCATCTGAATAGAAGATGCTACCACCGTGTGAACAGAGCCAGTTCTGAAATTATCCGAGTTATTGGCCAGAGATTAGCCCTCGCCCGCCCCTTTACAAACTCGCTCGTGTCTGAATAGAATCCACAGCAAGAGGCGAAAGATGGACTGGACATAAATTAAAATTATATTTGTTGAAATCTGAAGCTTTGTTTGGAATGGAAATGGACTGTTGGACTATTGATGATTGGTTGGTTCATTGAACTATTGATTTACTGTTTTATTCATTGCCGGTTTTGGAGATTCAGATAAGCTCTGACAACAGTGGCGAAAATTGTTGTGGTGACGCTGATTCTGATGATGATGATGATGATGATGATGATGATGATGATGATGATGATGATGATCATGATGATCATGATGATCATGATAATGATCATGATGATTCAGGTTATTATGTCAATGGATGGGATAAAGAAGAATTCAGATCATCTACTCCTTTGCACAGCAGCAACAACAACGACGCGACAAAAACTACAACAAAGAAATGGCTGCAGTCCTTAAAGTGTAATGTCGGCACCTTTAGATAAAAGAGAAAAGATCATCACACGTGAACCGTAAACAATTCATGTCGCGGTATCTAGCTGAGTGGACAAATGACCACTTGCCACTGCTTCGTTCATCACCTGTAGCCTCCGACCGTTTCTTATCGGTTAGTGGGGGAGGAGGTGTGAAATTGGGCGCAGAAGACGAAGAAGGGGGAAGAGAAAGATTTCGTTTGGTTTGCTAGATTAGAGTCCCCGGACACTTTGCGCATATAGGGGACTCTAGAGGAGGAAAAGACGTCTTGCTAGTAACCGAAAGGTCGCTGGTTCGAATCCCGGATTGGTCAACGTGCGATCATATTATTTTCTCCTTTACCAACAACTGGCCCGCTGGTGTCAGTATAAATCGGTCCAGTAGTCACCTATATGCGAAAGTGTCGTGTGACTATAATCTACAAACAACGGAGAAGACGCCCGTCACTATTATAATCTATTAATACTTTCAGATCTTTGTTTTAATCTCCCCCGGAACCTCTTGTCCATAACACTGTTTGCTTTTGGGACATAAATCTCTTGTAGCTCTCATTTCATTAGTCATTGGGTTGGAGAATAAATATGACCATGGACACAAAAATGAAGAAGGAGGAATAGACCTTAAGTGAAACGCCCGCTGTCCGTCCGCCTACACAACCCGTGACCACTTAAAACTCAAGCTGGTCAACAGATGGAAAAGAAGAAAGATAGGGTAAGGGGTATGGGGATTGGAAGGGGGTGGGGGGGGAGTGGAAGATGATGTTGAAGTGTGACACCGTGATTTCATGATGAAGTGTGACACCGTGATTTCATGTTGAAGTGTGACACCGTGATTTCATGATGAAGTGTGACACCGTGATTTCATGATGAAGTGTGACACCGTGATTTCATGATGAAGTGTGACACCGTGATTTCATGATGAAGTGTGACACCGTGATTTCATGATGAAGTATGACACCGTGATTTCATGTTGAAGTGTGACACCGTGATTTCATGATGAAGTGTGACAGCGTGATTTCATGATGAAGTGTGACAGCATGATTTCATGATGAAGTGTGACACCGTGATTTCATGTTGAAGTGTGACACCGTGATTTCGTGTTGAAGTGTGACACCGTGATTTCATGTTGAAGTGTGACACCATGATTTCATGATGAAGTGTGACACCGTGATTTCATGATGAAGTATGACACCGTGATTTCATGATGAAGTGTGACACCGTGATTTCATGATGAAGAATGAATGAATGAACGTTGAAGTTTAACGTCCACACCCACCTTGGAGTGGTGGGAGAGGGGGAGGAGATTTGGCAGACAGAGATAACCAGAAAGAGTAGGGATCAAAATCAACTGAACCACCAGAGCAATCATACTGCTAACATGTACAGTTAAAATTGCCACTTTTTTCTGGCCCGCTACGGGATTTGAACCTGGGTCATTGGTGTGATGATGAAAAAGAAAATAAAGGAGAAAGCGCTAGTGAATTCTAGAAAGGAGAAAAAGGTAGAGGGAGAGCAAGAAGAGGAAATTTAAAAAAAAATAAAGAGGAAAAGAAGAAAGAGCCCTGGATGTATTGACTTAAAGTGCCGTGACAATATAAAATCGGGCTGACAAAATTGAGACACTGGCTGCTAAACATACGTGTAGCAATTGTAGGGTAGAACTTAGGTTCACACTCAATAAAGGGAACAATTACGATGACGATTAGCTTCTTGACCTCCATAGTTAGCACCCTTTTGGATAGAGAGTCGGTGGTTATAAGGGGGAACTAACTCGTGATGATTACTGAGTTAAAGTTTTGCAAGGGACTTAACTCGTGATGATTACTTTTCTGATAGAAGCTCTAACCTTTACAGTACTTCTTCTGAGTTTACTTTAACTCACTTTCCTATGTCAGTAACTCAAACAACAGATAACATTTCCACACGGTAGAAACTCAAAAACTGCGATCCGGGCCACATATGATGCTACCTCATCCTTCTACGACGTGTGTGTGTGTGGGGGTGGGGGTGTGTGCGTGTGTGTGTGTGTGCGCGTGTGTGTGCGCGCGCGCTAATACTGGACTAGTTATAAAAAGCTGTTACAGTAGTTGAATTAAAAATAACTGTACTCTTTGAAACTTGCTAAGCTTTATTGAATTTCGAATTATAGACGCCACAACAGAAAAACGTTTGCCAGATTCATATTTTTTAACCAATGTTAACTAAATTATACAGGCATTTTGCTAGTAATGACAGTGAAGAGCACCGATCTAATAATGTTTTATTATGTTCAATCAATATGTGAAGAAAACCACATAAAAATAATAATACATCTGGTACTGGTGCCGATAAAACAAGAAAACACAATTTTTAAACTAATTAAAGCTCCTAGTCCAAGAAACATTATAGTAAATATTATAAGTACAGCAGTGTCCTGTGTCAAACAACTCCAACAACAGTTTCCAGATGATACTTATCAAAAGTCTTATTTAACCTGTTTTAATAGCGAGAAACAGTAAATTGTTGATTAGAGACATTAATTTGGATACAATTATATAGTTTGTTTTGTCATGTACAAAGGGCTTTTACCCACGATGATTCACACCTGTAAACAATGAGAAACGGTAGATTCTCGGTTAGAAATATTTTGAGCACAATATTGTTATTTATAATTATTATCTACTAGGGATCGTACAGACGCCGATGTTTTCTGTGCCACGGTACACGGAAGATTATACTTTCGCTTTTACCAGTGTCTAGGAACACAACTATTTCGCATTCACCGTTGACAAGGGAGGCAGCTACCTCGCTTTCGCCGTTGACAAGGGGAATAACTTGTAATTATTACTTGCTTGATGATAACTTTAGTACCCCTTTAGCTCGAGGAATGGGTGGTTTCGCCCACTACCCGAATGGTCTGGGCAGTTATTGTTCGAATCCAGCAGGGGTCACCATGACACGGGTAGTTTGAACAGGCATAGTATTGGAGACTATATTTGTTTTCTTCACAGCCAAACAATGCGTGCTTAGTGTGGTTTCTGACAATGGTTTTACTTATTTGACATGGTACATCAATCTATGTTTATTCCCCTGTGGCTTATCTCTCATATCGCTCTAGTTTGCTTATTATCCTTTATGTAGATTTTTACACTGAAATTAGATTATGAGTTACGACCTTTCTATTTGGAACATCAGACAAGGAAGCATACTCAAAAACTTTAATGAATATTTATATTATTGTCTTTGGTATACTTCAGCAGCGTCGAGTACTCAGGCTGATTCTAGAAAAAATGACTCAACATTGGGACGATACGGCGAACCCGAGACCGGTATTTTTCGCCCGAACCGGTATTTCGTACCGAAATATCATGCTTGCAGCCAAACCACCGAAAAAGGCCTTACGGTGTGGTGTAGTTATTATAACATTACTAATAATTATGCTAAAGACAAAGAAGAAGTTAGAAGCCGTAGAAAAGATAGTAAACTAACTTTGGACATTGGGTGAATCTTGCTTAGGGGACTGAGTCGTCAATTCCAATAAGTATAATGCTAGTAGCTGTTATATGAAGCGACATTACAGTATTGTGCTTGCAAACACAAGCAATTGCGGTAGACCAGTACAAATGCGTTGGAATCCTTTCTGTATTGAGAATGCATTCATTAGGTTGCCAGTTTTCAATGAGATCATTGCATGTGTGTCAGCGTCAGTGTCAAGTCGTGAGAATATTACACAATAAGAATTAATTATGTGGCTGTGAGTAATCATTTTTTCATTGTTTCACTGCCTGTGACTCTCGTTCACGCGAACTTCCTGTCTAGCAGAAGAGAGAGAGAGAGAGAGAGAGAGAGAGAGAGAGATGGGGGAAGGGGTGAAGTGGGGAGGGGGGTCGATAGAGTGAAAGAATTTGCTACCAAGTGAAGAAATATCAATTCAACGAATTAGATGCAGTCATGATTGAAACAGACGTTGAAAATGAATATATTTTTTTGGGAGGAGGAGGAACAACGAAGCTTAACGTCCTATTGCATCAGCGTTAAGGACGATCACCACGTCGCCACCCTGACAATAATGATCATCATCATCATATCAAAGATGAGATCCTACGGATCTCTGACCAACTGAAGCAAGAAACCGATAGATTTAAATTGTCCAAAATATGGAGGTGTCCTAAACAAATAGTCATAGACAATAACAATTGTCTCAATTCAAATCACCTTCTAAACGATGGTTTTGTCCCAACTTTAGTCCCGGACTCCTTGTCCTATTACTTCGCTGAGCAGGGCTCTAAAGACAATTAAAGAAAGATAACTTTCTTTTTTAAGGAGGAAACACAGTAACCATTATATTATCAATGTTAATTGGGACCATCGGCATCTCAGTAATGAAATAAACGAGACTTACCTGGAAATACATTGAAATAGTTGGGAATAAGAACGAGCCAAATATCGGTCGGTTCATCCGTCCGTCCGTTGGAAGTAATATCTTAAGATCTACTGAACGGATTTTGACAAATCTTCGTATCCAATGGAGATGAGGCAGCCTACAGGCAGGAAGTCGACCTGCTGGTGTCATGGTGCAATTACAACAGTCTCGAGTTGAACGCCTCCAAAATCAAAGAGATTGTGATCGACTTTCGTCGGAACGCCACTCCCATTGACCCCCTCTTCATCAACGGCCAGCCCATTGAGACAGTTGAGTCATTCAAGTTTCTAGGCTCACTCATCTCCTGCGACCTCACCTGGGATCTCAATACCGACTCCATCATCAAACGAGCACAGCAGAGGATGTACTTTCTCAGGCAGCTCAAGAAATTTGGCCTGAGGAAGGAAATCCTCACCGAGTTCTACCGCTCAGTGGTAGAAAGTGTTCTAACATTTTACATCTGTGTGTGGTATGGGGGTGCATCCCAACAACAAAAACAAAAACTAGACCATATTGTCTCCGCTGCCAGCAAGATCATTGACACCGACTTCCCCTCTCTGGCCTCCATCTATACCAAAGGCCTGATGAGCAGAGCCAGAAAGATAGTGGATGATGCCTCCCACCCCGGATACCACCTCTTCGAGCTGCTTCCTTCTGGCAAAAGGCTCAGAACTATGAAGACCCGTACTTGCCGCTTCAAGAACAGTTTTTTTCCACAAGCAGTGACAAACCTCAACTCCTTGTCTGGCACCCGATGATACCGGACTATCTTAGTGCCTTATGCATAAGAGAGAGAGAGAGAGGGGGGGAGGGGGGAAGTGAGAGAGTGAAAGAAAATCAGAGAAAGAAAGAGAGGAAGAGAGAGACAGCGACAGCGAGAGTAGAGAGGAAGTGATAGAGAGAGAATTTATAGATGTATGTAGAGTGCTTGTGTAAGATAAGAGTATTGAGAGAGAGCGAGATATAACGGAGAAGAGCGCGCACGTGTGTGTGGATGTGTATGTCTATTTGATTTGATCATTCTGTTTCTACTATATTCCAGTCAGTATTATTCCTAGTATTGTATGAGTGTGTCATCAAGTGGATGGTTGCGCGAAGGTGTGGTTGGCTTTGTTATTGTGTTTAGTATAAATATGTGTGCCAACATTAGTGTATTCCTCGTGCTTGTCAC
Organism: Oncomelania hupensis; assembly: GCA_036898135.1. Lineage (NCBI taxonomy): Eukaryota > Metazoa > Mollusca > Gastropoda > Littorinimorpha > Pomatiopsidae > Oncomelania > Oncomelania hupensis. The sequence goes on from CM072513.1 coordinate 45,968,152, forward strand.
CTGGCGAAATAAAGTTCTGTTATCTGTTAGGAACATTACCTACGTTAGTGGCCTGCTCCTCGTCTCATAAAATTTGCTCTACCGCAAAGTTCAAGGTCACCGAAATCATTTTGCTGCTAAACACGTTTTGCTCAATATATCAAAAACGTCTGAAGTGGTTTTGGTGAGTTTTGGTATAAAGATATTTTCAATCATGGGCCATCCTTCAGTAGCAGTCCGGTTGTCGATCCGTCGCTCACAATTTAAAGTCTTTGTTAAAACCACACTTTTTGCCTTAACTCAACAATAACTTAATCGAAATTCATCATTTTTACTTTGTGGATACTTCAACGCCTGATAAGCATGTTGTACTTCGTTAAAGGTCAAGGTCATTGTGCTTCACAATTTTCTGAACACGTTTTGCACTGAGCCGATTTGGATGTTTGTTATTTTGCTTGAATATAGCTCAGATAGGGCCCATCATTCTTGGTTTCCTTTTTGCTTGAATATAGCTCAGATATGGCCCATCATTCTTTGTTTCCTTTTTGCTTGAATATAGCTCAGATAGGGCCCATCATTCTTTGTTTCCTTTTTCCTTGAATATAGCTCAGATAGGGCCCATCATTCTTTTTTCCTTTTTGCTTGAATATAGCTCAGATAGGGCCCATCATTCTTGGTTTCCTTTTTGCTTGAATATAGCTCAGATAGGGCCCATCATTCTTTGTTTCCTTTTTGCTTGAATATAGCTCAGATAGGGCCCATCATTCTTGGTTTCCTTTTTGCTTGAATATAGCTCAGATAGGGCCCATCATTCTTGGTTTCCTTTTTGCTTGAATATAGCTCAGATAGGGCCCATCATTCTTTGTTTCCTTTTTGCTTGAATATAGCTCAGATAGGGCCCATCATTCTTGGTTTCCTTTTTGCTTGAATATAGCTCAGATAGGGCCCATCATTCTTGGTTTCCTTTTTGCTTGAATATAGCTCAGATAGGGCCCATCATTCTTTGTTTCCTTTTTGCTTGAATATAGCTCAGATAGGGCCCATCATTCTTGGTTTCCTTTTTGCTTGAATATAGCTCAGATAGGGCCCATCATTCTTGGTTTCCTTTTTGCTTGAATATAGCTCAGATAGGGCCCATCATTCTTTGTTTCCTTTTTGCTTGAATATAGCTCAGATAGGGCCCATCATTCTTGGTTTCCTTTTTGCTTGAATATAGCTCAGATAGGGCCCATCATTCTTTGTTTCCTTTTTGCTTGAATATAGCTCAGATAGGGCCCATCATTCTTTGTTTCCTTTTTGCTTGAATATAGCTCAGATAGGGCCCATCATTCTTTGTTTCCTTTTTGCTTGAATATAGCTCAGATAGGGCCCATCATTCTTTGTTTCCTTTTTGCTTGAATATAGCTCAGATAGGGCCCATCATTCTTTGTTTCCTTTTTGCTTGAATATAGCTCAGATAGGGCCCATCATTCTTGGTTTCCTTTTTGCTTGAATATAGCTCAGATAGGGCCCATCATTCTTGGTTTCCTTTTTGCTTGAATATAGCTCAGATAGGGCCCATCATTCTTTGTTTCCTTTTTGCTTGAATATAGCTCAGATAGGGCCCATCATTCTTTGTTTCCTTTTTGCTTGAATATAGCTCAGATAGGGCCCATCATTCTTTGTTTCCTTTTTGCTTGAATATAGCTCAGATAGGGCCCATCATTCTTTGTTTCCTTTTTGCTTGAATATAGCTCAGATAGGGCCCATCATTCTTTGTTTCCTTTTTGCTTGAATATAGCTCAGATAGGGCCCATCATTCTTGGTTTCCTTTTTGCTTGAATATAGCTCAGATAGGGCCCATCATTCTTTGTTTCCTTTTTGCTTGAATATAGCTCAGATAGGGCCCATCATTCTTGGTTTCCTTTTTGCTTGAATATAGCTCAGATAGGGCCCATCATTCTTGGTTTCCTTTTTGCTTGAATATAGCTCAGATAGGGCCCATCATTCTTTGTTTCCTTTTTGCTTGAATATAGCTCAGATAGGGCCCATCATTCTTTGTTTCCTTTTTGCTTGAATATAGCTCAGATAGGGCCCATCATTCTTGGTTTCCTTTTTGCTTGAATATAGCTCAGATAGGGCCCATCATTCTTTGTTTCCTTTTTGCTTGAATATAGCTCAGATAGGGCCCATCATTCTTGGTTTCCTTTTTGCTTGAATATAGCTCAGATAGGGCCCATCATTCTTGGTTTCCTTTTTGCTTGAATATAGCTCAGATAGGGCCCATCATTCTTTGTTTCCTTTTTGCTTGAATATAGCTCAGATAGGGCCCATCATTCTTTGTTTCCTTTTTGCTTGAATATAGCTCAGATAGGGCCCATCATTCTTTGTTTCCTTTTTGCTTGAATATAGCTCAGATAGGGCCCATCATTCTTGGTTTCCTTTTTGCTTGAATATAGCTCAGATAGGGCCCATCATTCTTTGTTTCCTTTTTGCTTGAATATAGCTCAGATAGGGCCCATCATTCTTGGTTTCCTTTTTGCTTGAATATAGCTCAGATAGGGCCCATCATTCTTTGTTTCCTTTTTGCTTGAATATAGCTCAGATAGGGCCCATCATTCTTGGTTTCCTTTTTGCTTGAATATAGCTCAGATAGGGCCCATCATTCTTGGTTTCCTTTTTGCTTGAATATAGCTCAGATAGGGCCCATCATTCTTTGTTTCCTTTTTGCTTGAATATAGCTCAGATAGGGCCCATCATTCTTTGTTTCCTTTTTGCTTGAATATAGCTCAGATAGGGCCCATCATTCTTGGTTTCCTTTTTGCTTGAATATAGCTCAGATAGGGCCCATCATTCTTTGTTTCCTTTTTGCTTGAATATAGCTCAGATAGGGCCCATCATTCTTGGTTTCCTTTTTGCTTGAATATAGCTCAGATAGGGCCCATCATTCTTGGTTTCCTTTTTGCTTGAATATAGCTCAGATAGGGCCCATCATTCTTTGTTTCCTTTTTGCTTGAATATAGCTCAGATAGGGCCCATCATTCTTGGTTTCCTTTTTGCTTGAATATAGCTCAGATAGGGCCCATCATTCTTGGTTTCCTTTTTGCTTGAATATAGCTCAGATAGGGCCCATCATTCTTGGTTTCCTTTTTGCTTCGTTAAAAGAAAGCCGAGTCACAACGCCACCAAGAAAATTAATTATTTTTTCTTTGTTTATCTTTCCCATCGAAATGATAAGACACAAAGCACCACACACACTCGTACTTACTAAAGCTAAATAATAAGAACTGTGGCACAGCTATGAGTGTGTAACTGGGCTAAGCTCTTATCATGTAGAAATGCTTATTTTTCGGCTATGTGTGTAAGTGTCTGGAAATACATTTTAATGGCTTGCCATCGTGTTTTCTGTTATTCTCAGATTAGGAAAAAAAGAATGCTTTGGAGGACACAGAGAATGTGGTAAAGCGCACTTAACAGTTGTGCGTAAGAGCAAGCGCGCGCGTGCATACGAGTATGTGTGTGCGTGTGCGCGAGAAAGTATATGAGTGTGACCACAGTGTGGGTTCTCTTCTCCCGTGAATATGATAGTGGATGTGTTCATTCGTGGTCATGAAGGGGCTTTTAGGATGATGGTCCGCGGGGTTGAGGGATGGTAATAGGGAAGCAATGAGCGTATTGTAAACGTGTCATGCTGTCAGAGTCTTTGACTGACAAACGACGTGCTTGACTACGTGCGTGCATGTCTTCAGGAACTCAGTGATGATAACGAAGTATAATTAATTTCGCATCGCCTTTCAAACAGTCTTCGTTTCCATTTTGACTGATAGCCTTAAGAACACAAGCACACGCTATGCTAACATGTTTTAAACAAAGGATTTTGTACCACAAGAAGCTTTGATCAATGGATTTGTAGACTACAAAAACATTTTGAACAAAATACACAAGTTTTGACACGACGAATGTGTACCAAAGAGGATTTGAACAACGGAGTTGTACAACAAGAAGTGTGACCAACGGAATTGTTTAATCAAACAAACAAAAAAGTTTAATAATAAATGTTTACGATTAAAAATAACAATAAAGGCAGATTCGTTCGTAATAAACTGAATTTCTCCATCAAGAGCTAGATGCTGTTATTCCCAGTTTTCTCACTGTTTCACCCTGCCCCTGGCCTTACCCTGTCCCAGAATTCACTCACTCCCTCGGTGTACATGAAAAGAGCGTGTGGCTTGAAGAACCACTTGGTGTTCAAAGATCACAAGAGAGAGTTAGTAGGCTTATGACGAATTTCCCTGTAGACACTCAGAAAGCGAATCCTTATTTTACTTGCCAGACCTCATAATCCAAGGTTCATATAAGGAGAGAAGATTTTTAAAAAAAATGACAAATGAGAAAAAATACAACATACTAAAGATACTCTCAATAGATAAATATTATATTTTGCTACAAGATTCATTGGGAGTTAAAAGCCAACGTAGGCCTATAAGAAGTGCGGCGACTGTGACAACTCCTTAACACATAGGCGACTTGTTCTAGCGTAATACTTTAAACCTTCTATCTCTGAAAATCAGACTGATTTCTTCTCGTGTAGTTATTCTTCTGACGCAGGAGTTATGACACACCATTATGTTATACCCCTCTGCAGTTCGTCGTCTTTATTGTCTTTTTCTATACCGTCGCCGTCGCCGTCGCCATCGCTCAGTCGCTCAGTCTTCTTGCGTTGGCTGAACCCAGAACAAACAAAAAAACGCCTTTCAACAGCAAACCTAAACTATCTGACCAACCCACCTTGGTTCGAAATTAGAGGTTCCTCCCTTCTTGGTTTGTGAAGAATAGGCCTAATACCTGGGGATGCTGCAGAGAATGGGGCAGAACTGAGAAAACAGTGGAAAATGTTCTGACCAACAGAGACTGCTGGAATATCGTCATAAGAGAATGCAACAGAAGTAAAGGGTACAGCCTCAAGTTCTCGGTATCTAGTCTAATAGTGCCAAGAAATTAACCTTCTCACACCTCATAACAACGCTAAGTTGTTTAGCCACACCGGCATCGCCTGTCACTACCCTGCCAAGGCCTCTCGGGGAGTCATTATTATTGCACCTTCCCCGCCGCGTCAACGCTGAGAGGGAGTCTTCATTATGACCACCGTGAGGTCCCGATAGGGGGTCGACAGGGGTCATTAGTTATTACGTCTGCCAAACTCGCAAAGAAAGTACACTGTACAAGGAAGGTTACGAGTGGCTCTTGAACATTCAGACATTCTGCACACTTCTTTCACCCTTCCTGCATATTCAGTGCATGTTCTAGACTTTGTTGATTTTCCGGATGGCGTTAGATCCCCTGCCAAGAACTGTCGTCTGCTTGTAAACCGTTAACGATTCCATTAGCAGTGGCAAACATACTCGTGTCTTGTCAAGTTGTTTTTAGCTGTTAGGGACTCTCGGCTTGTCAAAATGTGTGTGGGTATCGGAAACAGCTGTAACAGGCTTTTGTCTCCGGAAACATCTTTTGGCTTCTCTTCTCCATCCATAACCGTTCTATATAATACAAGGGGACGAAATATCGGGTAATCAGTAGAGTACATTTAGCCTACAGTTGATAAATAACAAGTACAAACGAACATACAGTCCTTATTTCAAACAACGTTTTATTTTCCACTGGAAACGGAAACAACTGTTCAATTATTTATAATTATAGTAAATCCAATTTGCAAACAGCCAAACCTTATGAGAAACAATGGTCAATAGATCATTAAAAGCTGACATACAAAGAAGGCGTAATTTGCTGGTAAGCACACTACATAACGTTTTGGGAAATTTACGGCCAAATTGAGCTTTAATGCCCAAATATAGCTTTGCTGTGAGATAAAAGCTGGCGAAATTCTTTCGGGTATTTTGGAATTCTACCATACAATAGAGATGATTTTCAGCAGAAACAAAACAAAACAGAACAAAACCGAACAAACAACACAAAATACGAAACACCACTTGACAAACAAAATCCACTTTCGTGTCAACACCTTTTTCTTTCATAGAAGGGAGACCACCGTGATCTGGACAAGGGGAGGCTATTAACTCTTCTCTGCACGAGTCGGGGTCCTTGAGCCTGACAGAGAGACAACTTCTTGTCGGTTTTTGTGTGTGTTTTTTTGTAGTTGGTACCTGCCTCTTATTCCATGCTGTATTGGAGCCGTCGATGACCATTCAGAAGATCAGCGTCTCCCGGTATGCCTTCTGTATCCTCTTTTTTATTTTTATTTTTATTTTTTTTAAGAAATAATCACTAATGAATACTTTGTCATATGATCTTGTGTTCTAATCTTTTTGAAACAATTGTTGCTTTTTCAACGTTATGTTTCATCCTAAAATCTACGCCTTTGTTGACTTAGACCTGCAGAAACACAGAATGCTCCCCTTATGTCACCAGTTACCTGTAGTGAAGTATTGTGAGATAGTGCGAAGTTGATGTGAAATTTCCAATGCTGATGTTGTCAAAATTGCCTTTATCGTTGTAGATGTCAGTGACACGACTGTTCGTTTGACGTGGCTGTAACATTATTTTACGAACAATAGAAGTGATTTTAAAGCATACGCAGGATTTGTACTTGCTTGAGGTTGTTGGGAAGGTAAGGTGATGGGGTTAGGGTTGAGGAGTGAAGCTAATTCCGCTAAGTTGGTTTACAAGTCCATGGCCTAACAAACTGACAATGCACAAGCTTGAGGCAAATGTTCGATCACTGCATCGTGAAAGCCGTGTCCAACTTCTCTCTCTCTCTCTCTCTCTCTCTCTCTCTCTCTCTCTCTCTCTCTCTCTCTCTCTCTCTCTCTCTGCTTTTGGTGTGGTGACTTTCCTGTACTGGATACTTTTAAAAAGAAACATGTAGCCTCGTGTATGTCGCATTCAGTTTTGTCTTGACCACTACTACTTTCAGCAGTGAAAATGTCTCATTGATGGTCAGTCATTTTGTTTGATACGCATCATCACCATTTTTTCAGTTGACCGCTGAAGCAGTTTTGAAGGAGAGACTGAGGACTGTGTTATGTATTACAGTTATAACGGCAAACGTCTTTATTTCTAATGTTCGTCTTAAAAAAATGAAAGTGGACATTGCGTTATCTTCGATCGAAATATAGTTATAAAAGGACAATCCCTCCTTACCCCCCCTCCCCTTCCTCCCTCTTCATCAGATGCGGCAAGGAACACTGAAAGGACTTGAGAAGTACTCACGATTACATCCAGGCTAATTACCAAGTTGATTAACTTGACTACAAAATGCCCGTGAATAACCAGTATTTTCGTGCGACGTGCGGAAACTTTGTAAGTGTATTTAACTGCTTTATGAAAGCAAGGGGAGATGCGGCAAGGAAAATGCACTGCAGAGTTATTACCCCTCGCAACAGATTGGAAACTGCTTTCTTCGTTTCTGTTGCGTTCTACCTGACCTCCTTTGGCTGTTGCAAGTTGAAACCGGTTCAAAGTGTTTGCCTATGTTTGGCGACTGGCAGCATTAGCCATCAGACTTTGCAAACAAATGTACACACTTTAGCAACATTTGACATTTGCCAGACTGCAGCAACCACCCCTGCATCACTGAATCTGAACACCCTGTTGCTGCGTGATGGTGATGTAGAGAGTAACCCTGGCCCTACGCAATCAGACATGGCCAACAATAGCACGGAGACCAACACTGCCAACGATTTTCAGCGTCTGTCACAACAGATTAAGGCCGCCATGAGCGACGTGCAGCGACAGAATGAAGCCTTCTCCCGGCAGCTGAACTTTGTACAACAAGCCATGATTCAGGACATGAACTACATCAAACAAAGACTCAACAGCGTGTGTGAGGGTGTTCATACTAACAGGAACAGTATTCAGCAACTGACCAAAAAATTGCAAGCTACTGAGGAATATATGGACAAATTGCAAACAAGTGTTCAGCGCAATGAGGCGACGGCGAGACGTAAGAACGTGAAGATCAACGGAATCAGGGAAGAGCCCGGCGAGACAACGCAGTCACTGAGGAATACAGTGGTACAAACACTAAACAAGTACACCTCTGATACGGACAAGTACACCAGCGACATGATCCTGGATACTTATCGGGTGGGCAGGAGAGGAAACCAACCGAGACCAATTATTACACAGTTTCTTAGGTTTGACGTCACAATGAAAGTGATGAATGACCAAGTCGCACGTAAAGCCATGCTAGTGGACAACATCAGAGTCAGCGCGGACCTCACACCACACCAACAGGAGAAGATGCAGGACTTGCGGAACCGCGGTATCTCGGGTGTCTTGAAGAATGGCAGAATTGTTCCAGCCAGAGGTAGAAACCAGCCCAATCAAGATACTCACGATAGTAATGGTAGTGGTTCCAAAGTTGCCAACACAATTAATGCTACGTTGTCTCGCCCTGAAGCCTCACATACATCGGAACAGAATAGTGATCATCAGACGACAAGAGACATGCAGGGACAATGGAAGAAGGCGGCCACTTCAGACGGTCGAGATCATGGCAGCACTACAATCACGGAAAGCGCAGTAGCCAGGACGTCAGAAACCAGTGGCAGCAATGGCAGTTACAGCGGCCTCTCGGTGGACCAGAATCATCAAGCCATTACACAAGACACAGACAAAGGATTGCGTGTTGAAGCGATGGGCGGGTGGGAGAGAACACTGCTCGGTTCAGCTCGACTTGACGGCCAGGAAAAAATCCCGGAACCTGAATTAGCAGCAGATTGGGCCCTTGACCTGGAGTCTTCTCCTGTATTAGGGTTATCTCAGACGTCATTCTCAGGGCAGTGGGATCTCCCTTCAGCTGACAACGAGCGTAGCGGACGAGCCAATGCTGAGCAGCAGGCGCCCAATGATAGAGTAGTGACTCGGCGCATGCGACAGCAACAGCTACATTTCAACAGTCTGCATGGTACACCTCGAGCACCTGCGTCACTAGAATTTGATAAATGAGGATGTGGCCGGTCCATCAACAACAGCAGTGTGAAGTTTTTAAATTTTAACGTTAATGGTCTTGCTGCGAAAGTAAACAACACAGATTTTATGAATATCTTAGAGCTGCATGACGTCATCTGTATAACAGAAACGTTTGTTCAAGACAATTTCCAGTTGAACTCGTTACCTCAGTTTGACGTATATCAGGCACCAGCAAAGAAGCTTAGTACGCAAGGTAGACGTAGTGGCGGGACGATGGTCTTGGTCAGGAAATCCATTTCACAGTACTTTTATCGCATTCAGGTGAATATTGACAACTTAGTAGTTCTGGAGATGCAAGCCCAGTGGGCATCGTTGTCAAAACCCCTAATATGTATATTTTGTTATATACCGCCCGTAGACTCACCTGCATATGATGAAACAGTTCCAGGGAACCCTCGTGGCATAGAGCTCCTTGAGCAATGTATTTTAGACCTGCAGACTAGAGGTGATTGTTACTTACTTGTGAGTGGCGATCTCAACGCCCGCACAGCTGATAGAAATAGTAGAACGATGGACACAGACCTCAGAGCTAGTGGCGAAAGTGAATATTGCGTAGCTAGATCATCACAAGACCCTACGATCAATACATTTGGTAACCAACTCTTGTGCTTGTGCGATGCAATTAACTGCTCAATCCTGAATGGCGCTGTAGATTTTTACTTTGACGACAGTGTCACTTTTATCTCCAAACAAGGCGCTAGTGTTATCGATCTGTTTATCCTGTCGACCGAGCTCTGCACAAGCTCGTTACTGACCAAGCTGAGTGTGGACAGCAGTTTTGTTGATACTGATCACCGACCAGTAACCTTGCAAATGAATATAGGACACGTAGCCCAAACCACTGTAGTCAAAACAACATGGGCTCAGAAGCTGATATGGGACAAATCCAAAACAGATGAGTACCGTAGGAGACTGAAGAGCGGACAGATCCAACAGAAATTACATGAAGCACTTGATGGCATGCCGGAGAACATGTGTAACTCACTAGAGACTCTCGTAGACTGTCTGAAAACAGCAAGCCAATGTATGGTGAAAAAAGTTAAAGTAGGTGAGACGACTAGACTAACACAGAAATGGTTCGATACAGAATGTTTTCAAAATAGACGGAACGCGAGATCAATGTTGCGAAAATACAAACGCTCAAAGCAGAACGAAGATCGGGAACTTTACGTGTGAAAGCCAGGCATGAGTACAAAGTGCTGTTGAGAAAAAAGAAGCAATCTTTTAAAACTTCGAAGGCCAAGATTTTAGAAGCTTCGATAAATAATCCAAGTGAATTTTGGAAAGAACTAAGGTCATCGTGTAGCATGATTAAGAAACGGACAGTCAGAAATAGCATAACAAAAGAACAGTGGCGAGATCATTTCATGAAAGTATTTGAGTCTGGCGAAGAGGTAAACTCAGAAACAGATAACGCAAAGTACGAATTGCCAAGTATTGAGATCTTAGATAGTAACATTTCTGAAGAGGAAGTACGAGAGAGTATTCGAAGACTAAAAACAGGCAAGTCGGGTGGTCTTGACGGAGTTGTCCCAGAAATGCTCAAAGAAGCGGAAAGTGACGTCGTACCGTTTTTAATACTTTTGTTCAACCAGGTGTTTAGAGGTGGCCAGTATCCAGACTCATGGTCACAGGCAATTATAGTACCAATACACAAGAAAGGTGACGTACAAAACACAGACAATTATAGAGGTATATCACTTCTGAGCATTCTTGGTAAATGTTACACTTCTATACTGAACAACAGACTTTATGGATGGCTTGAGAGTAACAAAAAAATACACGAGTCTCAGGCAGGATTCAGAAAAGGATATACTACATGCGACCACGTGTTTACTCTTTATGCAGTTACGCAGAAATACCTGTCTAAAAAAGGAGGGAAGTTATATGTAGCCTTCATAGACCTGAGGAAAGCATTTGACTCGGTCAAAAGAAGTACCCTTTTTGATACTTTATCGAGAGCAGGTATATCCTCCGAGTTTTTGAAGGCAATCCAAGCGATTTACAGCAGCGTAGTCTCATGCGTTCGAGCAAACAGCAACAGTGAACTCTCTGAGATGTTTGATTGCCCCAAAGGACTAAGACAAGGCTGTGTCCTCAGCCCCACCTTGTTCTCAGTCATCATAAATGAGGTAGCAGCAAGGATTTCGATCCATGGTAGACACGGTGTACAGTTAGTGCCAGGGCTGCTAGAACTGCTAATATTATTGTTCGCGGACGATATAGCTCTGTTGGCGTGTTCACCTACTGGCTTACAGAATCAGCTTAATCTCCTCTTCGGCATGTGTCGGGATCTTGATCTCATCATAAACAGTGACAAAAGTAAAATAATGGTTTTCAGACATGGGGGATACTTAAGTAGGTACGAGAAATGGTCTGTTGGTGGTCAAATGCTAGAGGTTGTCAACAACTACGTATATCTAGGTTACAAGTTCACCACTACCATGAGTAGCATTGAGGCAGCCAGGTATCTCGCGTCCAAAGGTAGAAAAGCTGTGTTTGATATTTTGAAAGCGCATAATCGCATGCAGCAAATGGCAACCCGGACATTCTTCAAAATCTTTGACTCAATGGTCCAGCCTGTCATTTCATATGCATCTGAAGTATGGGGACCCCTAGTTGACTTCGAAAAGGATCCAACGGAAAAAATTCACTTGCTTGCCTGCAAAAGAGTGTTGAACGTCGCAACTAGAACACCAAATAAACTCGTGTACGGCGAGCTAGGTCGATACCCTCTGGCAATTATGCACAATGTTAGGGCAGTGAAGTTCTGGTTTAGACTGATTGGGATGGACATCGGTAGGCTCCCTAGACAGGCCTATGAAATGCTCATGACATTAGACCAGAGCGGTAAAGTCAACTGGGTGACCAAAATGAAGACGCTTCTGTTTCAGTCCGGCTTCGGACATGTATGGACAAATCAGGGTGTAGGCAATGTTAAAAACTTTATGTTGTTATTCAAACAGAGACTCATTGACATGTATAGGAGGCAGGAGTGGAACAGCGCTTTAAGCTCAAGCCAGAGATATGATGTGTATACAGCTTTTAAGCACAGTGCTTCCCTCGAGACTTACCTTGACTGTATCTGGATAAAAAGCTTTAAGGATGCTTTAATCAGGTTTAGATTAGGCATAAGCAACCTTAGAGTCCACAAAAACAGATACCTGAAACCTGGTCAGCTTGTAGACAACAGCTGTCCGTTCTGTCCAGATGCTGTAGATGATGAGGTTCACATGTTGTATAGTTGTCCAGGCTATGAACAGCTACGACCGAACTTTCTTCGAAATGTACAACAGCATAACCATAGTTGGCAGTTTGCATGTACAATGTCAACTACAAATGCCAACAAATTAAGACAATTATCATGGTTTTTATTCAAATGTTTCCAACGGCATGATCAAGAGGCTGTTTGATTTGATTTCCTGAACCCATATCCCATAGTCCCGCACCCTTTCCCCACCACCTAATTGTATCTGAGAAGAAAATTAAGAAGTCGCGTATGTGAGCATGCGTATATGTGTATAGCATATGTGTTAATGTGTGCGATAATCTTCAAGGACCGAAGAACCTTACAGAGAGAGAGAGAGTGAGAGAGAGAGTGAGAGAGAGAGAGAGAGTGAGTGAGTTGAGAGTTTATGCGATAATAACGATGATGATGACGCCAAAGGACAGTGATGAATTCTAATATAGAAGTAAATGATGTACGTTTAATGTTATCTACATTTTCATATGTGTCTATGCACATGCTGTTACTATTTTGTCGTGTTGTTAACTGTTAGGAAGGCCTCTCTCGCCTCTGTGCATAAATGGTGTTCATTGGTGTGTTTATATATATGTGTGTATATATGTGTGTATTATGTGTGTGTATGTATCTATGTGTATGTATGTGTGTATGTTTGTATGTGTACATATGTCCTCCGTGTGCGAATGTGCGTATGAGATGAGTTTTGTTGTGATGTGGTTGGCTATTTTCAATTTTCAAGTGTTTGTATAGTGCCTTCATATATGGTGCGATAGAGAAAGTAATCTGTGCATTAATTATATGTGGGAGTTGGAGAGAGGGGTACATTCTGTAGTAATAGTATTATTATTCGTTGTCATTGTGTGCGGTAATGTAAATGGTACAGTTTTATGCATGTCCGTGTGAGTCGCCCATTTGTATGTCATCACGCGTTACGTCGGTTTTTACTTTGGTTCTTGAATATAATCGATCATCTGTCCATGTCGGTATTTCGTTCATGTAGTTGATAATTTCAAACGACTTTTTTGTTGCTATTTTGATGCTATTTTATATGTTGAAATGGACCAATGGCCTTTTTTCAATAAAACATCCGAATCCGAATCTCTCTCTGCTTTAAGTGTGTTTGCCGGTTGAATGAGAGCCAAGTAAGATGCCTATTTACAGCTGGTTTAGCTGGAGTGACTGCTGCTAATTTTGTCTGCCTGTTTGACTTTTCATTTAATATAGCCTACTAATATAGCACCGTGTTTGGCTTAATTTATGAGAACGTAAATTAAATAAGTAAATTAAGTGCATGGAATTTTCTACTCATTTCTATTTACATTGATTTAGAGTGTTGTGTTATGGGTCAAACTGAACACACTATTGCGGATGCTATCACATGCTCTACAGAATAGAGTAATTCAATCTATTACATTTTTATTCACCCCTTGGGGTCATGAGCAATCTTGCCACTGTAGATTGTTCTAACCTATAAATGGAAAAGTGAAAGCCCCAGTTGAAAACCTGTCTTTCCTTTATAGGCATGACCAATTCACTGCGGCAACAGTACCCCCGTTGGAGTGCCGGGGGTTTCAGTATAAATAGTATCCCCACTTTCTGGAAATTTAGTGCTTTAAATTCCCACTGTCTCTGTCTTCCTCATTTGCTCTTTCCCATTCCTGCTCTGTTCTATCACTCTGCTATACTATCTTCTTCTTCGCTAGATCAATGACCTACCTTTTTTCTTGAAAACTCTTCCTGGACAAGACTCCTTGTTTGTGTATGAGGTCTGTTGGATCAGCTTGGGAGTATTGGACGCTTTCTGCCGGGTGGTCACTAGGGCTTCCTATGATGTTATTATTTAGCAATATAGGCATTTTATATGTATGTGTTTTGTTGATAATTTATAATGATGTTTGTATTCTATTTTGTTTTTGTAACCGGGGGTTCGAGTAGTTCGGGTAAAGCCTCAGCCGTCCCCTGCGTGGGATGTCTTTATTGTAAAGTGACTGGCCGGTGGAGGGCATTCAATTTTCCCACTAGGGTTGTTTCAGCAGATCTTTTATGCGGATCGGGGGTTGTCCGGTCCTGATTTGGCTCGGAAGAGTCCGCTGGACCTAAAGCAACAATCAATCAATCAATCAATCAATCATTTTTATTCAAAACAAACAATTCGGTCGCGTCCATGAAGTGTCATAAATGAACGACTGGTTTTGCTGATGGTGATTTCGAAGGCGCTCATGATGTCAACGAAAATAACACAGCACTCGTCCTGCTGTGTCAAATGTCTATAGTCATAACTGGTAAAATCTGCAAAACTGGCCGTGTGTACATAGTTCTAAAAACAGATAAACTATGCAGTCCCAACATCGTTATGGTCCAGTTTAATTACCTCTTATGTGCTCAATATATAGTCATTTTTATCATCTACATCCATAGCCTAGAATCCCCTTGATGATTTTTACAAAATATATTCGCCATCTATGGGGGTGAAATTTGCCTAACCTACTGAGCTAAAGCGCGGCAGCCACAAGAGCAGTGCCACGAAAGACATGAGGGAATATGACCTATAGTGCATTGGTGTATTAGAGTTTCTGGCACTCACCATCTAGGACATGAGCGTCAGGATCTTTAAAGTCCGTGCGATGGAATGCATGCGTACACAGACTAGACCTCGGCGTGTACTCTCGCCATTGCATCGTAAGCTCGACTTCTTCAGAGAGCTTAAAATCGGCAGAGGTTACTGCTAGGAACCTCTCACGCCATTCGCTGCGCACCCAAAAATAAGGCAGTCTATGGCAATATTAATAAGGCATTTGATCAGATTGAGATTCAGTGTTGCGCAGGGCTGGTAACGCTGACAAGACTGGCAGATTGTACAAGTTTCCACCACAAATACATTAAAATGATGTCATTCCAACTCCTGACTGGGTGCGTGAGCTGATGCAAAGAGGTTGATGTGACAAGCATAATTCTTCATCAATTGTTGGACAAGCCACTCTAACCTTATTGCACAACGAGCAGTTTGACAAAACTCAGTCACAGACTTATTTTGACCACAAAATGGCTCGATGGTTCCAACGCCAGTGAGTCTTGTCCTTTTGTTAAGGTGGAAACAGGCAACAGTTTTAATCATTTTCGGACAATAAGAATTTCACGCTACTAGCAGACTTCATCGGTCCGATCACAGATTGACAAACCTTTGCGGCACCGACGCATTTAAAACTGTGTCGTTGAGCCGAGGTGACAGCTAAGGTAAAGACGTAGTGCGAAGTTGCATGACATTCGGCTCCAGGCTGTCTGCAACGCACGAGCCGGGCCACTGTGACATTTCAAACGATTCGTCATAATTATTATTATGATTATTGTGGGTAGCTTGAGATGGAGCTGAACGGAAATAATAGAGCACAAAATTATGTGTTATATAATCATACATACGGACAGGTAATACGTACCGCACACGTATCAGCGGTCGAGTATTAAAAACCTTTCAAAGTGTATAGAATGGGATGACCACAGATGAACAACAACGCTGTGGCACAGTGTTGAAGGGAATTAGAACGCATATCTAGTTGCAGACAGGTTACACTCGTCAATGTTGAATATACTGTCCACCGTAGATCCTTGCCTGAAGATTGATACGTATAAATCAGCCTTTACAGTTTTTTAAATTTGTGGTCGTACCCTTTTGGACGGCTGAATATCACCACTTTTGCCAGGATTCACATTGCGCAGTCATTTCATCGCTGTCCGCCAATAGATGAACGTTCTATTTTCATTCGACGCTCCTCCATAGCGCTAAACGTGTCATCATCCATCGTTGTTCATTGTTTATCAAAAAGTTGTCAATGCCTGCTTTTTGGCTAGTTCAAACGTTTACACTAGATAGTTATGATCATAGAAGAGTGTAGTAATCTACATGATTGAGATGAAAGCTCTCATATAAGCGTATAATCAGCTTAAAAAAGACATAAGGATCCCACATATAATGACGCTATAAGAGTGGCCCCCGATGCAGTTACTGAGCGTCACTTCAGACTACAGGCACATTTCCCCTGGCTACTTCACAGCAACACGTTGGGGATTGTTAGCCACGGTCCGCTAGGTTTGTTTGTGGTTCCCCATGTGCCTGTATTCTAAGGGAGTTAGCGCTTCTAGCAGACGATCATTAGGACGTGACGTTAAGATACACAATTTGCAAATATAAGCACACACACACACACACATACACACACACACACACACACACAAAGTATGAATATATAAGCGAATGGTAATCTCAGAATGAATTAGACATTTTATTTTATTTTTCCAAGTGTGATCTACACCTGAGACACATTTTAAATGTCCGTAAATTGGGCAACCGAGTCGACTTGTTCCTTTTGGTATCTGCACAAAATTGGCTTCACATACCAAGTTGCAGCAATGTTTGCCTTTTCGGTGACTAACCCAAAACAACTTGTGTCATTTTTACCGCACTGCGTGATATATTTTGACTGCTGGAGGAGTGTTATTGACAGCAAGCAAAATGTAAAGACCCATTGAAATGATGTGTAACAGAGTGGAAATTAATTAGGATAATATTTTGCGTTACCTCCTGTGAATGAAAGGCTCGTGTAAGAAACATTTTATTTCGCGCTGAGCACACACATTATACTACTTAAAGGGGTAATGTCTAAGATTGGGACGTAAAACTAATAGTCACGAGCGCACATACACACACGCAGAGACTCTCACACGCATTCAGAAAAGCTTATAATCTCAAACATGAACTGAGAGCTCTAGTCATTACTTTTTGAGAGAGAGAAAGTGAGAGAGAAAGAGAAAAAAAGAAAGAGAGAGAGAAATGAAAAGAAATTGAATTTTTTTTATTAGTGATAAAAATTTTAGACTAATTAATAAGTCTAATCTTCCAGTCTGTCCCTTAACAAGTTAACATTATAAAGAACCTTTAACATTAACTTGGAAATCATATTACACACACACACACACACCTACACACACCCACACACACCCACACACATACACATACCATCATCTTCGTCATTACCTTTAAACAATTTTTGACACCCACCCACCTCCCCATTATAATCATAATAATAATAATTTTAAAATAATAATTTCATGAATGACAGTTTTCTCATATATGTTATTATACATCACTTTTATAATTAATTTCGCAGATGTCTAAATATTTTACATAATTTGAAAGAAAACTGTGTTTCGCAATGTTTACACTTAAGAGGGAGAGAGTTCCATACAGCAGCCCATTAAATGATAGGCTATTTTTGTATAAACCAATGCGAGGGAGGGATAGTTTATAATTATAAAGTCTATGCCCATCAACTGGCTAAGTACAAAAATGTATCAAGATATGCAGGTGTTTCTCCGTGTGTGATTTTGAACATAAGGATAGCTGTATTAAATATAAATTGATTTTGAAGTGGTAATATTCGGAGAGGGAGACAGACAGACAGACTGACTGATATACAGACTGTTACACTCGGTTTGATGTTGGTGTTTTCTATCAGTAGTGGATTCAGCCCCAATGCTGAAGTACTGATGAGTGTAGCTCAGATTCGTTTATTCACGCAACCCGCTCAATCAGCATACAAGTCACAAAGTCGACGTATGAAGTTTTCCACTTTTATTCAGCACACATCAACAACTGCATACAATCGCCTTTTCACTCTCAAATTTCACTTTCCAACTCACTATCAACAACTATCCAACTTTTTTAACAGTGCGGCGCTTATATAGTCTCTACATACACGGGAACAAACGAGAATAATCCTACATAAAACACCACAACCAATCAAAATTAATTTCATCATCACGTGACTCACGTCATACAACCTCATTTGGAATGGAAGCTTCCATGGTAACCAACAGAATAATCCACACGCTTCGATCGATAGTAAACAACTGATTCCCGAAAATTCTCAAACAATATCGACCAACTAAAAACACTAACGTTACACAAAGCCTCTACTAATAACAACGCAAAATCAAATCAAAGATAAATACACTCTATTACTGCATGCGTTGCAAAAATAAAACGAACAGATCTATCGCGCGCGTCACACACAAGCCTACCATTGCACGCGCTTCACACATAATATCGCGCGCACTTCACACGCACCATAATGAGCGTCTCAACGTAACACAGACAGACGACAGAGATGGAGAGAGAGAGAGAGAGAGAGAGAGAGAGAGAGAGAGAGAGAGAGAGAGAGAAGCAGACAGACAGAGAAAAGAATAAGAAAAGGAGAAGCAAAATTAAGTGAAAACAAAAAAGGAAGTGAAAAGTGAGGGTGCGGGGGAGGTAAATATATATATAGGCATATATATAATAATCAAAATTGATTGTGGGCATATACGGAAGAAGAAGATATATATATATATATCTTATTATCTTCCGTATATGCCCACAATCAATTTTGATTATTATGGCACTTTTTACCAAGGTGCATGCTGGGTGTTTTCTTGTTACCGGCACTCACCCGTCTAGGACATGAGCGTCAGGATCTCTAAAGTCCGTTATGATGGAATGTATGCGACACAGACTAGACCTCGGTTTATACTCTCATCCGAAGGAGTAGGAAAACAGGAGTAAAGTGTCTTTCCCAGGGACACAACACAATGGCCCGGCCAGGGCTCGAACCCGGGACCTTCAGATCCACAAGCCGAAGCACTACCATTAGACCACAGTGCCTCATATACATATATATATATATATATATATATATATATATATATATATATATATATATATATATATATATATATATATATATATATATATATATATATAGATAGATAGATAGATAGATAGATAGATAGATAGATAGATAGATAGATAGATAGATAGATAGATAGATAGATAGATTTATTTTCTTCTTCTTTTTTTTTTACCCAACGTTTAAACGTACATTACTCTTTGACTGCTGACAGATAACAGACAATAAACATCTAACTAAAGAGACGAGCGGAACAAGGGACAGCACCCCTGCTTCCCTTGACAGGTTCAAGGTAAACATTGTAAACAGACCCCTTCCTCTCGCGCTGTGATGTCACAATGACAACGACGACGATGACGACAATGAGATCACGGCAGCGGACATAAAGACCCCCTTAGCGTTGACGGACTTTGACATTATGTAAATACAGTTTCAGCTTTCCTTCTATTTAAAATTGGGAAGTTTTGATAGGATAGGAGAACATCACTGTGTATGGAGAGCTCACAGTTTAGATACGGGTACGCTACGGTAGCACAAATAGTGCACAAAGAAGAAGAAGAAGAAGAAGAAGAAGAAGAAGAAGAAGAAGAAAATATATACCTTTCATTGGAGCGAATTTACTAAGGAAAAAGAAGAGATAGGCGAGCGTTACAAAAAAAAAAAAAGGTCAAGATGGCAAGAAATTCAAATGTATTTCCAGACACATACCTAGCCAATAAAATAAGCATTTTCAAAAGTGGTAATTTTGTTGGTGGTGTTGTGACTCGGTATATGCTAAAGAAGCACAAGGAAACCATAGAATGATAACTCATATCTGAACTATCTGCAAGACAAAAATGGTCAAAATCTGATAAACCAATTTTTAGATACAGCGCAAAACCTGTTTAGAAAATGATGAAGGACAATGTCCTTGGCCTTTCAGAAAGTTTAAATTCGAATGATCGAACATGCTTAGCAGTGGTTAATGTACGCACAAAGTAAAAATTATGAATTTCGATTCAATTATTGTTGATATAAGTCCAAAAATGTGTTTTAATTTTGAACAATAGAGTAAAATTCTGAACGACAGACCGACCGACTGACCTACAACCGGGCTGCTACTGAAGGATTACTCATGACTTGAAGTACCTGTATACTCAACAAAATCGCTTCAGCCGTTTTTGGATACTGAGCAAAACGTGTTTAACAAAAAAAAAATGACTCCAGTGAACTTGACCTTCGCAGTAGAGCAAATGTGATGATACGGAAGGCAGGCCACTAACCTAGGTAATATTCTTATGAAGGTGGGACAAAATCCGTTTAGTTTTTCTTGAGATATGGATTCCAACGGATCGTCAGACCGACCGACCATCAGACATTTGGCTCGTTCTGATGCCCGACTGTTTGAAGGTATTTCCAGATATTTCCATTTGTCTGGAAATACAAAAACGAATTTATAAACGAAAGGACAAAACTCTTACAATGAGGGAAATCCACATAAGGGATAATTATTTAAAACTTCCAGTGACACACGCCTACACAAAAACGCACACGAACACGCATATTTTGCAAATTTATTCAGGGTCCCTGATGCACAATAAAAATACAACGAAGCATCACCCGATTTAGAGAAAGTAATGAAAGCAACCAGAATCAAGGCATTCTGCTCGAACACGGGAAGTAATTATTCTAAACGCTAACCATTTCATACAGGCAACAGTTCCTGACTCCTTACAGTTCCCTATCCTCCTATCCTATCCTGTCCCGTAACCTGGAGGTCGTAGGGGCACCACAGATGATCGTTTAACAAGCATACTCCATCTTTCTCTGTCCTCAGCAGCCCTGATGGCTTCGCTCAGTGTCAAACCAGTCCATTCTCGAATGTTGTCCTCCCACCTCTTTTTCGGTCTCCCTCTTCTTCTACCTCCTTGCACTGTGCCTTGCAGAATGGTCTCTGCAAGGCCTGATGATCTGGTGACGTGGCCATACCACCGGAGTTTCCGTTTCTTCACCACTGTGAGCAGGTCATCGTGTTGTCCAATGGCTTGTGTGATGGTCTGTCGGACTTCGTCGTTGGTGATGTGCTGGGTATAGGAAATGCCCAGAAGTCTTCTGTAGCACCTCATCTCCATGCTTTGTATTCTTCGTTGTAGATCTGCTGTGAGTGTCCATGCTTCGCAAGCATATAGGAAGATGGAGATGACAAGCGAGCGCAGCAGTCTTACTTTGGAATGTAGACTGATGGTCCTGTCTTTCCAAATGGGCTTCAACCTTGTTAGGGCAGTTCCCACTCCGCATGAAACATGTGTAATATAAATATGTCGTGCACTAACTGGACAAATGTCGTGCATTAACTGGACAAATGTGTGGAAACAAGTAACATTAACAAATAAATGATTTTATTTCATTTTATTTACATACCATTGTTCGAGCACTCCCCGAACACACACACAAACACACACACATACTCAAATACGCAACACACACACACAAACACACACACACACAATCACACACACGCTGGGAAGGACAACGTCCAATCCCCAAAACGAGGGTAAAATGAAGAGGAAAGCCAAATCGGAGGACATGCTGCATACGCTTTGTACAGCTCCTCATGGGCGAAGAGCATCGAGAAACTCCAAAGCACCGTCTTCTCAATGATGATAAAACGCGGTGGCGGGGAATACCACGCTGTAAATGTCTGTTTCAACTCCCAGCAAGTTATATCGAAATGACCTCATCGTTAGAGAGTGCTAGTGTTAGAGCTATCGTGCGTTAGCAAAACCATACCTTAAAACTAACCTATACATACTTTCTGTAAGTTTAAATCGAACTTTCGTCTGTAGGTGTAATGGTCATGTTCATTGCGGCCCCTACCACAATTATTTATTTATTTATTTATTTATTTATTTACTTATATGTAGGCAATTTAATATAACGCATACACCGAGCCATGCAGCTCTATGCGCTTTGCGTATTCAAGTCGGGCTTATGT
The DNA here is from genome assembly GCA_036898135.1 of Oncomelania hupensis. NCBI lineage: Eukaryota > Metazoa > Mollusca > Gastropoda > Littorinimorpha > Pomatiopsidae > Oncomelania > Oncomelania hupensis. Next base: position 45,990,038 of record CM072513.1, read on the forward strand.
TTAAAGGGAGAATACTAAAATAATGCAAATTGGTCCCCAGACATGTCAGTACGACTGTAGCAGAACGTGTCTTTTAGTACCGCTGCTGTCACGAAAACCACGTGCTAATGCAGATTAATTCTGAAGGCAGGAAGGCGGTACAGTTTTATGTCTCAGCGTGTACCGAAACTTTGCACATTTGTGTGTTTTTCATTGCTTTTGCTATCTCTGGATGCATGTGCAGGTTGGCTAGAGGTACGAAAAACACAACAGGCTAAGGAGAGAAGAAAGGTATGGGAGGGGTAAGGGGATGAGAAGGCGAGTGAAGTGAAAAGACTGTTAAAGACAATCGTATGACGGCCTATTAGCGTCAAAACCCAGAGTGTTTCCAGTAAAAGAAAGAAAGACATTTCTCTTATATAGCGCACTTACAAGCTCAGAGAGCTTCTCAAGGCGCTGGCCCGTAATATCCAGCAATCACAAAATAGTTTGCTGAAGTCAGGATTCGAACCCACGTCGCCCAAGACGCACTCACACAAGTCGTGCGCTCTGACCATTGAGCTATCCCTGCCGCTACTATCACGAGATACTTCAAATTAACATGTGTTCTGTGTAATTTACAGAAATACCGAAAATCCACAGTCTTAATTAATAAATATCAGCATTTGCCATGCCTTCCTAGCGCCAAAACCTGATAATTACAATTTTTGCGTAATAAAAACTATTATCGTGGGATAGTTACTATAATTATGCGATAATTACAACTGTCACTAAAAATACAAAATATCTTTGCGTGATCATGTTTTACTTTCAGTTCTGGCTTTAGCAATCCGTCTGGAAATGCGCCAAAACCGAAAATTGTAATGTTCACCTGATAATTATAATCTATAAGCCTACGTGTTAATTGTACATTTTTTAGTGTTACACGGCACTGTTCGTTTTTGTCTCAACCGTGCTACGTTTACTCATGCGCCATATATAGTGAACAATCAGCGTAGACTTCCGAACATCCGCTCTTTCACTACGCTGCAATCTTGTGCAATGGAAGGCGCTGTTCATTAAAAGGGTAAGCAAAATTACGTACTTCATATATTATATAAACATTTTATATTTACCTTTAACCGCAATTTAAGGCTGATGCGCATGCGCGGTCCGATGCGCGATGCGCATGCGTATGTACTGTTCACAGCAAACCTTAGGTTTAGGGGCTACTAAAATTAGTAATTAACTCTGTGAATTACCGGTATCTCTGTGAATTAAACAAAACACGTGTTAATTACCATTATCACTGATACCTATAACTAGGTTTTGGCGCTAGTAAGTGAAAATTGTAATTATTACGTGATAATTATAAATTTTGTTTTGGCGCATTTCCAGGCGGATTGTTTGAGCCTAAACTGAAAATTAAACACGATCAAGTGAAGTTATTTGTAATTTTTTTAAAATGATAATTGTAATTATCCATTGATACTTATAATTATCCCATGATATTTGTAATTAAGCCTACATAATATTTGTAATTATCAGGTTTTGGCGCTAGTAGACCGCCATACAATCGTGGGGAAGGTGGGGAACTCAGAATTTGAGTTTGGAGAAGTGGTGGTAGCTAAACGAAACATGACTAAATGTTTGGAAATTTAAGACTGGGACATTCACGTAGACTTTATTTCTACAAGAGTTATATAACAAGAACAGAATGATTTAGATTATAACTAGGCAGAATGGCGGGGAAACGAAGAGAAGAAGAAGAAGAAGAAGAAGAAGAAGAAGAAGAAGAAGAAGAAGAAGAAGATGATGATGATGATGATGATGATGATGATGATGATGATGATGATGATGATGATGATGATGATGATGATGATGATGAAGACTGAGCACAAGGAAGCTCAGACGAGAGCGGTTGGGGGTGGGAATGGGGTTGAAGAGAGAATAAAACTTGATGTGGCTGATTGGCTTACCGTTTCCAAGCGCGCGTGCGTTGTCTCAAAATGTCGCATACATCTCGTTCACATCACGCGCCGTCACGTTCCCGAGTTTGTTTTTCCATCTTTGACTTACTCGTCCATTTTTTATGATCTCGCGATAATACTGCGTATCGTTATGACAAAAATAAACCGTAGTTATCATGATTGTAAACAGACGAAAGAAGAAAGGGCAAATGTTGGCGGAAAAGGCATTAACTCTTCGCAGGACGAGGTTTGACGTATAACCATTTTAGATTTCTCTCTCTCTCTCTCTCTCTCTCTCTCTCTCTCTCTCTCTCTCTCTCTCTCTCTCTCTCTCTCTCTCTCTCTCTCTCTCTCTCTCTCACTCAACTTTCAACCTCTAACCTTATTTTAACCCGTAATTTTAAATCTATGTTTGCCTATGTTTGAGTGCGGGTGTGTGTTGAAACTAAATGTGTTAATGACTAAAAGAAGGAGAGATGGTAAGATTATCAAATTAATACTAAAATCCGTTCCTTCTCGAACTAAAGTATTGAATCCGAATCTTAAATTGTTCTAATGATTCAAAACAAAACAAAATGGCTTTGACCGAATTCAACAAATACAGAAAATACTATAGTAAATATAGGCCTACTAACAGCTGTTCCTAAACAATTTAAGCACTCAGCATTGTACTTATATTGCCATATTTCATAAAATATGGGATGTGCAATTTGGCATCACTTAGAAACAACCAAAAAAAACATAATAAAGGAGGGCGAAACCAAACAACTTGATCAACTCTGAATACGACGGAAATAGTTAAGCTTAACAACAATACAAATCAACATCACAGAAACAAAGGGGGGAAAGGTAAAATTCAAAGGGAAAGGTTGAGTTGCAAGGGGTAAGGGGGGAGAGGGAGTGGGAGGAGATGGACCCGGGAGAATATTTAGAGGCATGTTGCACAGTTACTAACGCGGGCTCTGTACTTTGTTAGCATAAAAATATCCGTTCCCCCTTAATGGTCAGGGTATTAAGAATGTTAATTTTCTTGTCAGTGACGATGAGTTTACTTGTGAGTTTGAATTGTTGTGACATTAATATATGATACAATGGACAATCCTTGCTCAAAACGACCGCCAAACTTCGAATTTTAAAAGTCTCGTCCTTGTTGTGTAAACAAACAATTGTGACTATTACACACACTTTTGCTGCGGTGTTAATTTTAGAATCAATCGTTATGTTATTAAAAGGCGCATAAACAAATCAAACTCGTATTTTTGAAAGAAATTGTTTTCTGGTTTAATTTTATTTTTCTCCATTGGGCAACACTCGCTGTGAATGTGAAAAATATATGTAACACTGAAATGTATGGTCTGGGGGCAGTTTAAGTAACAATAAAAATGTGTTTGTGTCACCAGGAGTAACGTCAGGAGTAACAGAATCTGAACTCTGAAGTATTTGTTTAAGACTAATTAGCTAGTAATTGTTTATTGGGTCCAGCGGACAGCAAAGAGCCGAATCAGGACCACAACTTGGTTGAAAAAGGGTTCACCCCTCATCTTATAAAATATCTGCTGAAACAACACTGAAGCCGATCACTTCACAATAAAGGCATCCCATTCAGGGGACGCTAAGGTTGTACTCTAATTTATCGAATACCCGTTTTTAAAGATTGATATTTGTGTGTATTATTTCCTTTTTCACATAAAGAAAGGTGACATTAAATTATTTAATTTAAATCTTATAAAGTATGTAGTTTGGGTTCAGCCACAATAAATATAGAAACTCATTTGCTGGATGAAATGGAACTTGATTCACACATAATAGTCGCACGGGGCATTTATTCATTCGATTTGAATACAACGTTGAAAGGAATATGAGAACAACTAATTGTATGAGAGATTAATAAAAATTATGGCGGATGTGTGTCTGAGTTGCTCATTTAGTTTGCAAACAGAAAACCTCGACTTTTCTGCAGATATAACATTGTCACTGACCAAAATATTTTCAATTTTCTATTCCCTCCCTCTAATATAAATAGCTGTAACCTTTCCTATCCATGTAATAAAAAAAATATTAGTAGGCATTGCGATTTTCTACAGTTCTTATACCCCTTGGGGTCATGAGCAATCTTATCACTGTAGATTGTTCTAACCTATAAAGGGAACAGTGAAAGCCCCAGTTGAAAACCTGTCTTGCCTTTGTAGGCATGACTAATTCACTGCGGCAACAGTTCCCCCCGTTGGAGTGCCGGGGGTTTCAGTATAAATAGTATCCCCACTTTCTGGAAATTTAGTGCTTTAAATTCCCACTGTCGCTGTCTTCATCATTTGCTCTTTCCCATTCCTGATCTGTCCTATCACTCTGCTATACTTTCTTCTTCTTCGCTAGATCAATGACCTACCCTTTTTCTTGAAAACTCTTCCTGGACAAGACTCCTTGTTTGTGTATGAGGTCTGTTGGATCAGCTTGGGAGTGTTGGACGCTTTCTGCCGGGTGGTCACTAGGGCTTCCTATGATTGTATTATTTCGCACTATAGGCATTTTATATGTATGTGTTTTGTTGATGATTTATAATGATGGTTGTATTCTATTTTGTTTTTGTCCCGCGTGGGATGTCTTTATTGTAAAGTGACTGGCCGGTGGAGGGCATTCAATTTTCCCACTAGGGTTGTTTCGGCAGATCTTTTATGCGGATCGGGGGTTGTCCGGTCCTGATTTGGCTCGGAAGAGTCCGCTGGACCTAAAGCAATAATAAATCAATCAATCAATTACAGTTCTTACTCTCGAAGGCAAAATGAAACCTCCTTGCGCTCTCTTCTCTCTTGCTCGGTATTACAAGTGGATCTCAGTGTAAGATGTTTATTATTATTACGAAAGTTAACGTACCAGTCGTTTAAATAGTAATACCCAGATCAGAGGTGTTAAGTATGTATTAAGTTCACATTTTACAATTTATTGTCTTGAGACAAAAGCATAACAAAGGGTGTTATAATCTGTAAGTGTAATCACGTTAGAATATTATCATATTTAGGACGTATTATTTAAAACGTGAAAGCTCAAGTCATTGAAATTGCATTAAATTAATGTAAGCAACCTCCTAATAGTTTCATTTTCTTTACAATGATCAGTTCATTACAATTATCACTGGCGTTATTGCTGTAGCTTTGGAGGGACTTGCTGTGTTTAGACGACAAACAGTTTGTATATTATATTAAATGTTCTTACCAGAATATGGATGAGGTTCGACAGAGGGGAAGAGACTTAAACTCCTTCCAATCATGGTTAACACACTAAACACCATGGATGCTGAGCCCAACAATCTGCGAGACTCAACAGAAACAATACGAAGTTAGATGATGATGATGATGATGATGATGATGATGATGATGATGATGATGATGATGATGACGGTGATGATGATGATGATGATGATGATGATGATGATGATGATGATGATGATGATGATCCTCTGCAAAATGATTGGACACCACTAACATGCCTGCGTTGGATGAGTCGATTATATAGTGAATAGCATGAAGCAGTTGCAGCCATTTGTTTATTTCAGCATGTGTCTCCTTCTTAGTCGGTAATACTATCACGATTATTCGTCTAATTTGCCTCATAGAGTGCAACAAATACAAACAAGATCTTGAACAGACCGATACAGATTGGATATTTCTTTGTAGGTCTTTTCTGCCATTTCTCATTGTCAAAACTGAGCAGAAGACCGTGAAGATAGATAGATAGATAGATAGATAGATAGATAGATAGATAGATAGATAGATAGATAGATAGATAGATAGATAGATAGATAGATAGATAGATAGATAGATAGATAGATAGATAGATAGATAGATAGATAGATAGATAGATAGATAGATAGATAGATAGATAGATAGATAGATAGATAGATAGATAGATAGATAGATAGATAGATAGATAGATAGATAGATAGATAGATAGATAGATAGATAGATAGATAGATAGATAGATAGATAGATAGATAGATAGATAGATAGATAGATAGATAGATAGATAGATAGATAGATAGATAGATAGATAGATAGATAGATAGATAGATAGATAGATAGATAGATAGAGATAGAGACAGAGACATAGATAGATAGATAGATAGATAGATAGATAGATAGATAGATAGATAGATAGATAGATAGATAGATAGATAGATAGATAGATAGATAGATAGATAGATAGACAGACAGACAGACAGACAGACAGACAGATAGGTAGATAGATAGACAGAGACAGAGAGGTAGATAGATAGATAGACAGATAGATAGATAGATAGATAGATAGATAGATAGATAGATAGATAGATAGATAGATAGATAGATAGATAGATAGATAGATAGATAGATAGATAGATAGATAGATAGATGTAACGAACAGGGGTATATCAAGAAGCTGCGTGTATGCGTGCGTGGATAATCTGCGTGTCCTCCCGTCTCACACTTCTCTAACTCATAAGATAAACTATGTTGTCACACCCCTCTATTAACTATAAACATGAATCAACAAAATTTGCATAGGAAAATCAATCAAGAATATGAAAATACAATTAGTTTTGCGCTCACGTACTTTGTAGAGTTAATCCGTGAATTACACACCACTCACAATTACACATAAAATTCCAGTCACCGTCGACAGAGAGAATAAAACGTAAAGAGTCTCACTGAAATTATGGTCCGATTTGTCTATGTATGTCCTCTGTCTCTGTCTATGTATCTTCTTTCGTTCTTCTCGCGTTATCCTTCTCCTTCTCCTTTTCTTGTTTTTGTCTCTCTCTTCTCCGTTCCCTTCTTCGTCTTTACTCTTCCTCGGGTCCTGATGCTGCCGCCGTTGCTGCTGCTGCTGCCACTTCTTCTTTATTCTTCTTCGGCTGCTGCTGCTGCTGCTGCGGCTGCTGCCGCTGCTGCCACTTCTTCGTCTCTTTTCTTTATCTTCTTCGATGCTTCTTCTTTCTGTCGCGGCCGCTACGGCTTCTTCTTCTTCTCTTCTTCTTCTTCTTCTTCTTCTTCTTCTTCTTCTTCTTCTTCTTCTTCTTCTTCTTCTTCTTCTTCTTCTTCTAATTTCTTCTTCGTTCTTCTTTTTTTAAGCCACCAAAAATGTGTATTTAAAGTAAGAACTGACAAACAAATTACCTGACGATAAGAGAACCACTCTGTTTTGCCATTAGGGGGCGTGGCTACGACGCGCATAGAAGTGGCTTCACTCGCCTAGTAAAGAAAATGACATCACGTCACGCCCTCGCCAATTATATTCTAACTCCTTGGGTATGACACAGCGAGTTCTTATTTGGTGAATTGGTGGCTTGTGATGAAGTTAAAAACAAAGCAAAATTTGTGTTTACTGTAGCATGGCCCCCAAATTAGGGTGGATATGTTAAGGTGGATAGGTTAAGATGAATAGGCTGGACAACCTGGTTTGGTTGTTTGTTTTGTGTTTCTGCTTTTTGTTCTATCCATAATTATGTCGAAGTGTACATGTGTTAGAAAAGTTTGAAAACAAAATAAAGCAAACGTACAGAGAGAGAGAGAAAGAAAGAAAGAAAGAAAGAAAGAGAGAGAGAGAGAGAGAGAGAGAGAGAGAGAGAGAGAGAGAGAGAGAGAGAGAGAGAGAGAGAGAGAGAGAGAGAGAGAGAGAGAATCATTAATTATGAAGAATTATGAAGAACCAAAAACCAGCTAAAGGGCAAAAACCTGTGAGAAGGGGATGAGGTGTGTGTGTGTATCATAGAAATGCCCCATTAAGCAAGAAGGAAGTGCGGGAGGTAGAAGTGCTTCCCCCTCACTCGCTTAAAGGAGGGGCAGTATTTCTGGGATATCCCAAAAGTACTCCCCATTGTGAAAACACGGACCATACATAAATAAACATTGCAAATGGGAGTAAGCTTACTTTGGAGATATCCCAAAAATACTCCCCCTCCTTTGAGCAAGGGATGGGGAGCACTTCTGGGATATCCTAGAAATATTCCCCCTTGTAAAAACACGGAACCCTGGGGGAGTACTTTTGAGAGAGGCGAAGCCGGGGGGGGAGGGGAAGGGGATACTTCTGAAACGCTACACCAGCGAGGGCACTAGCTATTCCTCTTACTACGAGCTACAGTAGGCCTACACCTTGAAAGAATGGCTTGTAATTAATTAAGCGGCAGCCATCCCTGCTCATCTACTCCCAGCGGGTTTAACGGCCTTCAGGTCTTCATCACTATACGGTTCCAGATATCTTCTCCCGATCCCCTATCCCGCAGAACGGAAACATGTTCTGTTCTTCACGTTCTCACCAGCCTGCTTCCGACTCAACATGCATCCGTGACCATAGTTCTCTTCCACGAACTCAATCCAGCCACACCCGCTCTGAGTTGTCTGTTGTGCTTTTGTTCGATTGTATATCACCGCCCGACAATAATGCTGCCGTATCTCACTAGTACGTGAATATGTTAGATCTTACTATTATGTAACATGTAAGTCATAATTTTTGCTGTTTCTATCCTAAGTGTGCCTTCTTTTGCGACACCTCTTAAATAAACGAAGACGACGGAAAGGGAACGCAGCATCTATAGGACTGTGTGCCGGTGTGGGAGGTAGGTTTGAGTGTGAGTATTTTAAATAATATGTGTGTGGGTGTGTGTGAGTGTGTGTGTGTGTGTGAAGACGTGCGCGGTGAGTGTGAGTATATATATATATATTATATAAATAATGTGTGTGTATGTGCATGTGTGTGTGTGTGTAGACGTGCGCGGTTACACGTATGCGTTAAATTGGGTGGGGAGGGAGTATTGTTTCCCTCACTCTGGCTGACAATGTTTGTATTTTTTACTCAAACGATCAAAAACTTAGTGTGGCATGATTATTTAGTTATACTTATTATTACTTATATAGTTTTATCCCCCAACCCCACCTTCACCCTTTTTCAATACAACGAACTCCACTCATTGCTTGCAAGCTCACTCACCTGTAATAATCAATCGATTGATTGAATCGATTGATTATATATACCCAGCAATCCTCTCATCACCATCTGTCTCGAAAATTGTCCACACCTCTGCCATTTCCCTCTCTCAAAAACCAAACAAATAACAACCACTCTTTCTCTGCTCCCACAACTCTCTGCTTTCTTCCAGCTCAGGCTGTGCTGCGGACTCTCACTCACCTCATAATCAATCCTTGTATGGCCGTGTGATCACATGTGATCAGTTTCCTGCCGGCGAACGTCAGTTTCACTGCGGCCAGACACGTAATTGACAAGACAACCGCCATGATCAGTTTCCCTTCACAAGATATACATAACAACTCAACAAGAGCCAGACCAAATGGTCTGGTAAATATATATGATGAGGGCTTTTTAGCCCAATTTTATTGTCCTTAACGCTCATGCAATAGGACGTTAAGCATCGTTTTGCGTTGCAGTTTCCCTTGTTATTGCGGGCTGTAAAATATTTCCACTCTGTCGCATGAAACAATGGGGGCTCGTACGGGAAACGACTGTTTACAAGTCATCCAAAAGCACGCGACAGCGCTAGTAGGAGTGGGGATGTTGAGGATAATATGAGGAAGTGTGAAAATAATTATTTAGATAAGCGGGTTCACGCGCGTGTTTGAAGAGAGTCGGTTTGTGTGTGTGTGTGTGTGTGTGTGGGTGTGTGTGTGTGTGTGTGTGTGTGTACGTACCTAACCATAACAGTGGGTTTATGCATAGGTTACACTTACGTGCAACTGGGTTTAAAAAAATACTGGGTTCCAAAATCTGAAACTCAGTTTTTTTAAAACCGGCTTTGCAATAGGAATAACAAAAAAAGTGTATACGCAAAGTCTGAGCGAGAAACCCACAATTGCGGTTGAGTCAACTTTGAGTTTGAGCCAGTTAACACTCCGCGATGTGTGTTCCCGCTGGTCAACCAGTCGAATACACGCACTGTCAGGGGAAGTAACTCGGAACGCCACACGCTACGTACCGGCTGGCAAGATGGAGGTACGTGTTTTTTCGTTTTATTCAGTTGTATTTTGTCCTTCTGTCTCTGTAAATTGTTCTTTAATCTATATTTTGTGCTTCTAGGATGTGGCTTTAAAATGTTCCCTTGTTAAAATTTCAAGCTTTTTCGGTGTGCTTTTGTACTTTTAAAATCCTATCAATTTTCGTGTGGATGTTGTGGTCGATTGTCAACACAGGGTCTGCATTTTTGTTTGTTACTTTTTGAAGAACACAAAAATAAATTTGCTGCATTTTAAGCGTCCTTGTATCTGATATTAATGAAGAGTCTTGTGAAGTCTCTTGAACATTGAAACAGTTACCATGAGAAATGTATGTCTCCTTTGTTCACACTGGGGTTTTCAAAACTTGCATTTTTTCTCATTTCCAAAAAAGACGGTCAGTGAAGGTAGTACAAGAAGTAAATAAGGGAGGTATTGATGTGTTATTTTATTCATATGTAGATTGATTAAATAAATGTTTAAAAATATTTTTGCAGAATAACAATTTTAGTAGGCAAAATGCAATGTTATCAGAATAAAAAACAATAAGCTTTTAACGTGTACCGTTTATTATACTGCAACTTTTATTTTTCTGTATTTTCCTTGTGTTCTGATGTAATTTAAAAAAACCACATTATGCAACAAACAGTAAAATACAAAATTCTGGCTGCCGTTACCTACATAAGTTATAGCTTTTGGTTTATGGTTCACCTGTCTGTTTTCCTTGGATGAAGGGAAATAGAATATGTGAAAACTGATTGATGCATTAAACTGCTTAACATTTGGATTTTTTGTGGAGACCAAGCGTGTTTGCCAGTATCAAATTGTTGTATCTGGCAAACTCCAACAGTCTCAGACCCCTGTCATTTGTCTCGTTGTTGCAGTGGGGTCCACATTAATAGCTAGAGCACCATTTTCAGATCTGCATCTACTCCATTTCCCAAATTGTTAGCTGTAATTCTGAGTAAGCATAATTATTTTAATAAATTCTGTTATTCCTTTTTTTCCCAGAACATCCTGTTATGCCTCGAGTTTATCCGGTTGCGGAGAAGTCGCTGTAGTCCGACGACGACTCAGGAGGCGTTTGGAAGGAAGACGTCCCACTCCATCACCATCAACATCTTCATCGCCTTCATTGTACTCATCAGGTGACAGCTGGTGTGTGTCAGTACTTATTGAATTTTATAATATTGTTGTTCGCTTTGAAAAAAACACTCATTGATTGCTGTATAAAATCGGTGCCACAGCAAAGCAGTTAACAACTGGCAGCTCCACGCCTCAGATCAAACTGTGACCTGCTAACACAAGGTGTTGGTGGTATATTGTTTCTACATTGCAAAGGGGGAGGTGAGGAGAGCTTGGATGAGGGAGGAGAATGGGGGGGAACATTAGTGTACATGGCAGAGCTAGACATCCTTGTTGAATAAGATCAAAGTTTTAGCTCAATTTTACAGTTGTTAATGGGGCACATGAAATGCAGATTACATTATTATAATGTACACAATTCGCTCTGGGCTTTTCAGGTTGTATAGGTATGCTTTGGATTTTAAAAAGCAGGCATGTTGAGGAACCTTTGTACTTGTGCTTTCATGGGGTGGCCTCGTGGCGCAGTTGATAAGTCGCCGGTTTCCTATGCCGAAGGTCGCGGGTTCGATTCCCGCAAGGGGCGAACGTATGTGACTTAGGTACGAGACTATCGAGGTCACCGAGGATTTTCTCCGGGCACTCCGGTTTCCTCCCTCCCTTCAATAATGGTACAGGATGCAGTCAATATAAAAATTTCAAAAATAAAAAATTCGATTTTCTTCCGTCTTCTAATAGCGATCTCCCTGCCTTTACACCACCTGTTTGAGTGATGTATGTGTATTTGGTGTGTGAGAGGGTAAATGAGACAGGTGAGCGTGTATGTTGGTATAGATCGCCGCGCTTTGGGCCTTGGGGAAAGGCGCGTACATAGCATCCTGTATTATTATTTATTATTATTTACTGAGTAGCTAGTAAGCATAAGAGTTTCTATAACTATTTTATAACTTGGTTGCTAGTAGCTAGTGTGTCGAAGTGGTTAGTGGGAAAAAATGCTGTCCCACTTCCTCCGGGCTTTTGTGCCCTTTTTTCCCCAACCTCTACCCCCTAAACTTTAAATGTGTTTTGCTTGTTTCTTTTACACTTTAAAGAGGGTGAGTAGTGCATTCATGTACAAGAAAATTAAAGTCCAGAATATAATATTTCATTGATGAATCAGTAGACAGTATTGTCAGTCAATCCCTTTTTGTAGTTGAGCCAGTTCAAGCCTCTACTCTTTTCAACTTCCATTCCCTTCTCCCACCCCAGGCCCACCACCCCACCCTTTGACCATCCTCATACCTTGGTTTGAAAATGTTCTTATGCCGCTGAATTTGTTCTGTTGTTTAAACCCTGTGTTCTGATGCTGCTACTTGTTCGCAGGAGGGCTGAAGAGCAGCATGAGGATTCTAAAGACTCTAATTCATCGGAAGGTTCAGTCAAGAAACAAGCTAGAAAAAGTCGTCAAAGCCAGCAGACCGAAATGCATACAACATCCCCATCATCAGCTTTGTTGCTGCCATCAGTGCTACCCCGTTCTCCGGGGTGTGAACCAAGTGCCATGAATCGTTTAGATATAGAATATATATTCAAATTTGTTTGCAAATCTATTCAAGATGAGTCCTAAATAGTAAAAAATTGCATGTTTAAATAATAGTAATAATGTTCGTCATTTGTAAGGCGCCTTAGCCTAAGGATCAAGGCGCTGGCCGATACAGGATCTAACTCAAACCGCCCGAGACGCCACCCGCAGCCTTTGGGCGCATGGTCTGACGCCCGGACAACTGAGCACAATCCTGGGCAGCCAGGGATGGAGGAGAAGGACCAAGTGCATGCTGGATGTGTTCTTGTTACCGGCACTCACCCGTCTAGGACATGAGCGTCAGGATCTTTAAAGTCCGTTATGATGGAATGCATGCGACACAGACTAGACCTCGGTTTATACTCTCATCCGAAGGAGAAGGAAAACAGGAGTAAAGTGTCTTTCCCAGGGACACAACACAATGGCCCGGCCAGGGCTTGAACCCGGGACCTTCAGTTAATGTTGTCTGTCTGTCTGCCTTCCATCTGTGCAAAACTTTAAAGTGGCTAATTACACGAGACCTCGAAAATTATCAGTGATTGAATGACTACACTTCAAGGTCAAGGTCACAGGTTCAACAAATGTTAGTCAAGTTATGTCAATTTTCCACAAAATTTCTTGTTAATCCTAAGTTATTAATATTAAATAAACTTCAGCTTGTTTGATGCATGATAGGTATCAATGAGACGCACATGCATATTTTGTCAACCTTGCTCCAAGGTGAAGGTCATTGGAGATGTCCAAAATAATAAAATCTTTTGCTGTAGTTTATTTTATCGTACATGAGTGCATTTATAGCTGGAGGTCAAGGTCAAGAGCATCGAAATATCAAAGCTTGTATTACTTTGCATTTTAAACCCACCGTTTCAATCATTTAACTTTTTTTTCTAGCATCTCATTTTTGTGTTATTTATTGTGAGTTCCATAAGGAGCATGTGAGTCATATGGACTTGCCTTTCCAGTGATTGATGGTGTTCATCATGTTCAAAGCTTTTTGAGGTGCTACTTGTCATTAAGTAATGGAAATTTACTGCTCTGTATTGTGTAGACTAGTTTTTAGGCCCGTTTTGTTATGTAGTAGATTTCTGTCTTAAACTTGAGAAAAAGCGTGGAATAATCTGGCAAAGTACCAAATTATATTTCTTTGCCAAGTTAATACATATGTTATTCTCGGGGTTCTTGTTCATCAAAAAGCAATGTCAAGACTAATGACTAATATAATAATATTCTGCTCTTCACATGGTTTTATTATACCTTTGAGGTGCTGGAAAAAAAAACGAATTATAAGTGGTTGCACTCAATTGATCCTTATTCAGAATATATTAACGTAACGGGAAACCATAAACAATTTATGTAAAACTTAACTATATGAAGTTGATAAAAAAGTAATAATAATATATACAAATTATGCTCTACTAGACACTTTCAAAATAAAAATGTTAACAAATTATGTCTGTGTTATGTTGTTCATATGTTTGTTTTACATTACCAATTCTCTGCTTTTTTATTTTTCCATTCCTCTTCTTTTCCAATGAAGATTTGTATACTTTTCCACCCTTCTCATTCTTTCTTTTCCTCTGGAGATTTTATGCTTTTTCTCCACGCTTCTCCTCATTCTTTCTATTAATTCTTCTTCATACTCCTCATACTTTTTCTTCTTTCTCCTTCTTGCCTTTTCTTCAATGATTTGATTTAAATCTGGAAGTAAAGTAATAAATTGAACATGAAAAAATTATCCACAGTTAACATTTGAGAACGACAAGATATCTTTTTTTTGCAGATCTTCCAGTCTGGATTCAAATTAAAAAAAACTTTAAAACCATACAATACAAAGTAAATGTAAGCAAAGTAAATATGACAAAAATGTTTGCTTAATGCCGAATGTTTCTTTTCGATTTTTACTGACACCAGCTAATAATTTATTTTTTGGGCTATGGGGAGAAAAAGAGGGTCATGCACTGACCTATCCAGAGGTACACTGTAACAACCTCAGACCTTTCGGTTCTCAGTTCAATGCTTTAACCACTGAGCTACCGCCCAGTTCTTAAAGTAAATGGCAAAAGTCTATCCTTCAATAACAGCTCTAATTCTATACAGTAGCCTATATATCAACTGAAAATATTGTAATTGAAATTATAAAAACAAAATCAGAGGAAATTCTGAGCAATAGTAAAAGTTGTTTCATTAGTTGAATTAAACTAAAAGTGTCAGTGTACTGCACTCACGTACTGAAAATCTTGCAAATGCAACCTTGGCCATTTATACGTTTTGGTTGTGTCCGTGTGTGTGATAAACCCAGTTTTTCCACAGAAACCCAGATGTCCAATATGCATGTGTAAAAACCCACTGGTATCAAATGAACCCACTATTTCATAGCGCAATTTCTCCTTTTGTTTTTGTCAAAAATGAAAACGGTTGTGACAGATAACCTTACAAGAGGCTATTGTATCCGTTGAGTGAATAGGAATGGTCTGTAATGAAGGGAAAGGATGGAACCCAGTTTGCCTTGTTTTGAACATAAACCCACTATTATAGTTTTGAACGTATGTGTGTGTGTGTGTGTGTGTGCTGTGAATGCGATGGCGGTGTAGGTTGGAGGTGGGGTGTGGATGCGACTGTGTATGTGTGGGTGTGTTTGTGTGTGTGTGTGTGTGTGTGTGTGTGTGTGTGTGTCAACAAAAAAGAGTTCCTATCCCTTTTATCTCGTAATCTCTGTACTCAACGAAATAAATCTACATAAATATTTTTTGATAACAATATAATAAATATAGTAGACTGCTGAACATTAAAGATTAAAAAAATTAATAGAATCACATTCCAAGATATTCCATCGATAAATAATTTCCATCTTTATTTATTTATTTATTTATTTATTTATTGTTGCTTTAGGTCCAGCGGACTCTTCCGAGCCAAATCAGGACCGGACAACCCCCGATCCGCATAAAAGATCTGCTGAAACAACCCCAGTGGGAAAATTGAATGCCCTCCACCGGCCAGTCACTTTACAATAAAGACATCCCACGCGGGGGACGGCTGAGGGTTGACCTCAACTACGCAAACACCCCGGTTACAAAAACAAAATAGAATACAAACATCATTATAAATCATCAATGAAACACATACATATAAAATGCCTATAGTGCTAAATAGTACAATCATAGGAAGCCCTAGTGACCACCCGGCAGAAAGCATCCAACACTCCCAAGCTGATCCAACAGACCTCATACACAAACAAGGAGTCTTGTCCAGGAAGAGTTTTCAAGAAAAAAGGTAGGTCATTGATCTAGCGAAGAAGAAGATAGTATAGCAGAGTGAAGGACAGAGCAGGAATAGGAAAGAGTAAATGAGGAAGACAGCGACAGTGGGAATTTAAAGCACTAAATTTCCATAAAGTGGGGATACTATTTATACTGAAAACCCCCGGCACTCCAACGGGGGTACTGTTGCCGCAGTGAATCTGTCTTGCCTATAAAGGAAAGACAGGTTTTCAACTGTGGCTTTCACTGTTCCCTTTATAGGTTTGAACAATCTACAGTGGCAAGATTGCTCATGACCCCAAGGGGTAAATAATTTCCATCGAGAAAACAGAAAAAATCTTTGTTTTATAAAACTCTAGTTTTTTTGTGTTTTTTTCTACTTAGCTGTCTTCGAAAATCAGCGATCATTTGTTTTACAATTCTTCGTTTTCATTATTGTCACTACTCTCTTTTAGCAAATGGGCACACTTTCTGCTATAACGCAATTCATTAACCGAACTCCACTTCACCCATTTCCTTCTCACTACCCTCGCCACGGCAAATAGTCCTAACAGTCCTTGACCAGCGCCTGCCAGCGGAAGGATACAGAAGAGTGATTGAACAAGGAGAGCACTTCCTCTCCTGTTCGATCAATTCCTTCTCGCCTTTTCCCGTCGATCCATTTACTGTGCATTTCGGTTTCGCTCATGTTCCGCCCGGCAGCCGCTCAAGTGCACACGGTCACAGTCTGATGTGAAAGAGATAATCGACATCATGTATTATCGTTTTTGTATGGCACTGGATAAATATCATCAGGCTAGTGCTCTTTAAAGTGTATGTGTTGTATATTGCAATTGCAATAGTATTAGTAACGAGTTCGAATATAGTGTCCATAATTATACATGTAGTAATTTAACTCATGCGGGCCGCTAACTAGGTAACGTTCCTATGAAGTTTGGTCAAAATCCATTCAGTTGTTCTTGAGACATGGCGTCCAACGGACCGACCGACAGACCGACATACGCACAGGCATTTGGCTCGTTCTGATTCTCAACTATTTTAAAGTATTCCCAAATACCAAAATAAAAGTTTGATTGTTGTTAATGGATTTTGGCTTGATTTTAAGCCTTTTGGGTTTGTGTTGTTTTCTTCTAGTTTTATTTTATAAATCTCTTGCAATCATGACGTTCACAATAATATTCCAGCACTATAAGAAGTCGAACAAGGAAAATATTAACAGTGTTGCAGGCAGGTTCTTCGCGGAAGATGCTGGAGCTGCGGGCGGCATTCCAGTTGTCTGGTTGATCATTATGTCTCCTGTATTCGGTCATTAGCAAATCTTTTGTTTAGAAGACAGAACAGGCTGACATGCCATGAGTGTACGGGGTCACAGAGTGCTATAAATGCACAATAAATGTAACCTACAATATCAGTGTGGTTTGGACAGCAAGTAGTGACATAATTATGCATCTCAGTGATGATAAAAAGGTCGCAGGTTTCAAAAATATGCTGTGGTTTTCTGTTACATAACGCTTCTTTATTTTTTTACGTTTTGTGTTCTTTGATGGACAAAATTATATAATTAACTAACTATGGCGAATGGAAAGGCTCATTCACTTGATGCAAAAGCACGATGCAAGACATCGGGTCTTTTGCCCAAATAAGGTAAAAGTATCGATACTTTCCGAAAGTATCGATTCTTTCGCATCTGGCAGTTTCAACGAGCATTTTAACTGAGGCGGACGGAAAAGGTCATTCACTCGATGCAAAAACACGACGCTTTTGCTCAAATAAGGTTCGAGCTGTTTGAACGCGCGCTTCCGTGCAATCCCGAAGT
Source organism: Oncomelania hupensis (assembly GCA_036898135.1). Lineage (NCBI taxonomy): Eukaryota > Metazoa > Mollusca > Gastropoda > Littorinimorpha > Pomatiopsidae > Oncomelania > Oncomelania hupensis. The sequence goes on from CM072513.1 coordinate 46,007,656, forward strand.
GGTGGTTGGGAAAACGTGGAACGGAAAAATCCATGAACACAAAAAGGGTAAAAATACCGGGGAAAATAGGTCTAGTCTAGGCCTAGGGTTACAATTAACCCTAACATTAGCTCTAACCCTAATTCTAACCCCAATCAAAATTCTAACTAACTGTAATCCTAACGCTAAATATTAAAATTTGTCGTTTAAAATTTTAATCCGTTTATTTGTGTATTATTATACAATCATGAATGCGTAAAACGATGTGCGAATCGACGTACATGCTCCTAATATGACCGCCAGAATTTGGTCTTTTCCATTTTGAAAACCTTACAAAGAAAAAAATGCATGAACACAAAACCAAAAAATAAATTAAAAAAATAAATAAAAGATTTGTTGACATTTACGTTTAGCAAGGCCTTGTAATAGAGGCCCTTCCAACTTCCTTACTTCTCTCATCGATAATTAATTAAACATTGCCTGCTCAGCCATTCTCGGTCTCCGTGAAAATTCCGATACCACCTTTGTACGACTTCAAGTCACAGTTGTCGGTTAAATCTATACATAACTTGTATTTATTATTTTTAAAAAATATCGAATCGAATCGAATTGAAAAGTGTGGATTTCTATTGAGCACACGCACACACATACACACACAAACACGCCAACACAAACACGCCCACACAAACACACACACACACACACACACACACCCACCCATACACACACAGACACACACAACGAAAAATTAAAGTTAAAAAACATCTTTGTAAGCTTCGATTACATTATATTGTCTTTAGAAGTAGTCAGTATAAAACTTTTAACCTCTATTGAAGTGACAAGGAAGTGACTGTTTATAGCTTGCTTTGAGAATGTTAAACAATGGAAACTAAGTGCCGTTAATCCATTTTTTCTGTCTATACGCCATTGTAAAGAGTTGCAATAAAATAAAGAACACTTTTCGGGATTGGATTTATTTATTTATTTATTTTTATGGATATACCCAATGCTTTAAAAGCAACAGCAGCAGCAACAATAACAGAAACAACAATAGCAACAACAACAACAGCAACAGATGTGGGATTGTAACGTCCAGTTACGTAAGTCATTCGCGTTGTATGCCACTAGTTTACTAGTTCGGATCAGCTCGAAATTGGAAGAGGTTTCCTCACATGAATCATTTTTATGAAATACTAAAGAATATTTCCGCCTTAGCGACACGTTAAAGATTCAGTACAAAAGTAAAGGTGACAAACTCCACACAAAAAAAAGCGAACATTTTACGTCCACAATAAAATTTACAGTTACAGTCTACATTCCAAGGTAAAGCTGCTGCGCTCCCTCCATCTCCATCTTCCACTACATCTTCCACTTGCGAAACATGGACTCTCACAGCAGATCTACAACGAAGAATACAAACCATGAAGATGAGGTGCTTCTGGGCATTTCCTATAGGCCTACTCAGCACATCACCAATAACGAAGTCCGACAGACCATCATACAAGCCATTGAACAACACGATGACATGTTCACAGTGGTGAAGAAACGGAAAATCCCATAATATGGCCACGTCACCAGAGCACCAGGTCTTGCAAAGACCATCATGCAAGACACGATGCAAGGAGGCAGAAGAAGAGGGAGGCAAAAAAAGAGGTGGGAGGACAACATTCGAGAATGGACTGGTTTGACACTGAGCGAAGCCATTAGGGTTGCTGAGGATAGAAAAATGTGGAGTACGCTGGTTAAACGATCATCTGTGGTGCCCCAACCTAATGTAACTTAAAACTAAATAAATAAATACATATATAACAACAATAAATAAATTACTCTCCTCAACTCAACTCAACTTAACTTGTGGGTACTACTAGCAAAGACAGCGCCCAAGCAAATATTGCCAGCAGTATTTCACTGGAATAAAATTATCGATGATTTCTGTTCATGTGTTTCATTTAAGGAAGCGTAATTTAGATTTAAGCACAGTGATGCATTAGATAAGACAACAAGTCTGGGATTACCTGAAATAAAACGTTTGCTTATACCGCGGTTTGAACTAGGACACTGTTATTGTCTAGGACTATGTTAGTATGTTCCTTATTTCGTTTTGTGTCTGCTCTGTGTTCACAGTTTTAAATTTGTTCAAAGCGCAATAAAGGAACAAGACGTTTCTCACATCCTCACACAAATCATGTTGAATCATGTTGATTGTTTATTTCCAGACATATCGGAAAATACTTTGAAATAATCAGAGGAATCAAAACGAGCCAAATGCCGGTCTGTCGATCCTTTGGACGCCCTATCACTAGAACCACTAACCGATTTTGACCAGGTATAGGTACTTCAAATCATGGGCCATCCTTCAGACGAAGTCCTCTTTGTCGATCAGTCGGTCGTTCCGTCGCCCGAATTTCATTATTTTGTTTTTGTTAAAAACATACCTTGCTTTTTTTCTTCCATCTCAACACTAGCAACCAAAATTCGTCATTTTTGCTTCGCGAATACTTTAACCACTGCTAAGCATGCATGTTAGGCCATTCATATTTGTACTTTCTCAAAGATCAAGGTCATTGTGCTTCATCCTTTTATTTGTCATTAATTTTTATCAGTGCAACTTATGTTAATCTGATGAATAAAAATTGATACAACAACAACATTAAAAGCACGTCTTGCGCTATATCTAAAATTTGGTTGAGCCCATTTTGATAATGTTTTGCTTGCAGATAGTTCTGCGAAACATGGACCCTCACAGCAGATCTCCAACGAAGAATACAAAGCATGGAGATGAGGTGCTACAGAAGACGTCTGGGCATTTCCTATACCCAGCACATCACCAGCGATGAAGTCCGACAGACCATCACACAAGCCATTGGACAATACGATGATCTGCTCACAGTGGTGGAAAAACGGAAACTCCGATGGTATTGCCACGTCACCATATCATCAGGTCTTGCAAAGACCATTCTGCAAGGCACAGTGCAAGGAGGTAGAAGAAGGGGGAGACCGAAAAAGAGGTGGGAGGACAGCATTCAAGAGTGGACTGGTTTGACACTGAGCGAAACAATCAGGGTTGCTGAGGACAGGGAAAGATGGAGTACGCTGGTTAAACGATCCTCTATGGTGCCCCTACGACCTCCGAGTTACGGGATAGGATAGGATAGGATAGGATAGTTCTGATAGAGTCATATCATTCCATGTTTTAATTTTGCTTTCTTGTCATAAAGCCCAGTCACAACCCCTCCAAGAAAACTAACACTTATGAAAATGCTTAATTTTCAGCTATGTGTGCGAGTGTCTGGAAATACATTTGAATGTCTTGTTATCTTTTGTTGTTTTTGTGTACTATGTTTGGCTTTTCCTCCCGACCATTTTCTGTGTGCGATGTCTTTTGTTTTTTGCGAGGAAATTTGACGTATCATGATTACATTCTATTTTTCCACTTCTATTTCAATGGTGTTTTTTTTTTTTCTATTTTTTAAAATTTTTATAATTATTTATTTTTGAATGGTTCAGATTTCCACAATTCATATGTTTGGTTCAGTGTTATATTTTCGTTTCTTTAATTTTAATGATTCTTGCTGTTTTTTTTTAAAATAAATATTTTATTTAATTTTACTAATTTAGTTTATTGTATTTTTTTCATTGCCTTTTTAGAATTATTGTTCTTCTGTACTAATAATTCGTCTTTATGTTCATCTTTATTTATTTCATCATTCTCATCCTCATTACATTACATTACATTACATGATTATTGCTTTAGGTCCAGCGGACTCTTCCGAGCCAAATCAGGACCGGACAACCCCTGATCCGCATAAAAGATCTGCCGAAACAACCCTAGTGGTAAAACTGAAGGCTCTCCACCAGCCAGTCACTTTACAATAAAGACATCCCACGCAGGGGACGCTGAGGCTGTACTCTAAATTATCGAACCCCCGTTTACAAAAACAAAATAGAATACAAACATCATAAATTATCAACAAAACACATACATATAAAATGCCTACATTGCTAAATAATAAGTTTCATAGGAAGCCTTAGTGACCACCTGGCAGAAAGCGTCCAATACTCCCAAGCTGATCCAACAGACCTCACACACAAATAAGGAGTCTTGTCCCGGAAGAGTTTTCAAGAAAAAATGTAGGTAACTGGTCTAGCGAAGAAGAAGACAGTTTTGCAGATTGATAGAACAGAGCAGGAATGAGAAAGAACAAATGAGAAAGACAGCGACAGTGGGAATTTAAAGCACTAAATTTCCAGAAAGTGAGGATACTATTTATACTGAAACCCCCGACAACAGCATCTTTTTCCTCTTCTGCCTTCTCTTCTTCCTTCTCCTTCTCCTCATCATCATAATTATCACCGTCATGACCATCATCGTAAGCAACAGCAGCAGTATTGGCGTAATTATCATCACATCATCATCATCATCATCATCATCATCATCATCATCATCATCATCATCATCATCATCATCATCATCATCATCATCATCATCATCATTGTCGTTATCATAATCATTATAAGATCATTATCGTCGTTGTCGTTGTTGTCGTTGTTGTCATCGTCATCATTATCTTTTTCTTTCTCTTATCCCTTCTCTTCACTTGGTCTTTTGCAACTACTTCGGAAACTATTATGTTTGTCTCACCTCCTCCCTTGTCCATCTCTATCATCCTTATTCCACCCCCGTTCATCACTATTATTTCTCTGTCTGTTTCTGCCTTTCTGTCTCTGTGTGTCTGTCTCTGTCTGTCTGTCTGTCTGCCTCTGTCTGTCTGTCTCTCTGCAATATAATCATCTGCTTCGCTTCCTCTTTTACAGACCTATTATGTTTTCCACCCTCCCACTCCCTCACACACCCCCTACCCCAGTATATCTCTCCCTTCAAAACTCTCAAATGTGTCATTTGTTTTATTTAAAAGTGTTGTTTTTTTTCTTTGCTTGATCTTTTGCAAATAATTCGGAAACCCCAACTCCACTCCCATTTTCACAAATATTTTTTGGGTCTAATATTGCTAGATTTATTTGCTCTTCGTCTTCGCTCCGTTTCTTGCAACTAATTCGGCAACATCAATTTGTTTGCTTGGAGACAAATCAAAGGAGCGAATGGAAATAACACGCAAGATACTAGCTAGCAAGATTGTGTTTATATGCAGTTTGTGATTGTCGCACGTAATATTTTCTGCGAGGACGCCAGAGAGACCTTTGGTTTGATTTTCTTTTGATGATAATTCAAATTTTCCTTAATCATTTTCTTTCTGTCTGCTTCATCTGTTTGTTTGTTTTTTTGTTGTTTTTTTTGGGGGGATGGGTGTTGGAGTAGGGTGGGGGTGGAGTGGGGTGAAGAGAGGAGTGTCAGAAATGGGAGTGATGGAATGAGAGCATACAAGGACAACTCACACCCTAAGAAAGATTTAAAGAACAATAATGAAATTATATTTACCTCTTACAAATTCCGTAATGAATTTATATTGAATGGTTTTAAAAAAAATCTTTCTGATATTTGATTGTTTTGTTTTTAATTGTCTTTTTGTTGTATTGATGTTGGGTTTTGTTGTTGTTTTGTTAAGCTTTTTCGTGGGGTTTTTTCTCCCCCTATTTGTATTATATTCATCAGAATATTTATTTATTTATTTTATTTATTTGTCTTATTCGCTGGCTTGCTCGTTAGATTAGTGTAACTTTTATAGTGTAATCGTGAATCTCATCGCTTTATTTTGTGTGCATATTTATTAAATTCTGACATTTAACAAAACTCAAACCGACTGCTTCATTTTAATTGTTCAATGGTCTAAACTAATAAATCCAATAAATCAATCATCAATCCATAATTAATCAATGAATACAATTATAACAGTTTTTGGATGGTTCACGTATCTGCGGATTAGGATTCAAAAGAAGAAAGGAAGAAAAACAGGAAAAGAAGTGGATGGAAGGTTGTTGGGGAAAGAGTCACTCGTTTTAACATTTTAAATGTCTTGCTACATAACTTTTTTTTATTTGAGTTTACATTAATCGGAGAGCTAGAGTCAAGAAAGATAAAAACAAAAGTTCGATCAACGAAGTTGAAACTGTTTCAAACTTTCTTTGTTTTCTTCCTCACAAGCACATAATTTTCTAGCAGTATCAAAACATCAATTTGGTCCCACTATGCTGGTATAAAAATGTAGTAATTTAATGTGGAGAAGGCCTTTGTGATTCTGTTATATTTGGTGTTCTGAATACCTACATTTGAACGCTAGATATCGCGTGTTGAACAATGGATATGAGTAAAGGATAATATCGTTTTACATGCTACACTTAATTTAGAAATGAACTACACATTTTCATCGGCATCATGTAGACCCTCGTATGCTGATCTGGTCAATGATGCATCTGAAGCACTAAGATTGGAGCGACTTCTATACTCGGCACTCCCTCCTTCAAGAAACAAATTCGATATCACAATTGTAATAATAATAATAATAATAATAATAATAATAATAATAATAATAATAATAATAATAATAATAATAATAATAATAATAACAAGCATTTATAAAGCGCCTACCATAAGGATCTAAGCGCTTATACACGCACACTTTCTTACGCAAACACATATACACACTATACATATACTTTAATTATGAAACAAGTTACTCTTTCACGCATACATACTACTGCTGTGTAAATCAATATGACAAAAACATACTAAATTACTACTTAACCCCCCACCCCTCCAAACCCTACAGATACTGCTGAAAGACTTTTGAGAAAAGATACGTTATAGGGTTGGATTTGAACGATTCACAGGAGGTAGAATGTCTAACATGAAAGGGGAGAGAATTCCATAGGTGAAGTCCGTGGACAGCAAAAGAGCGGAAACATGAGATTTTCTTTTGTAACGGCCCTGACGGAGAAGACGACAGTCAGTGGATGAGCGAAGGGAACGAGATGGAGTGTAAAGGGAGACAAGGTCAGATAGATAAGAAGGAGCAGAACCGATGACAATATTGTAGCAGATACAGGCAGTTTTATACCTCACACGTTCTGCGACAGGAAGCCAGTGTAGCTTAACAAGGAGAGGTGTGGAGGGTTGGCGATGATTTACTTTAAAGATAAGACGGGCAGCAGAGTTCTGAACTTTTTGAAGCAGAGAGAGGATAGAATCTGGACAGCCAATGAGAAGGGAATTGCAATAATCTAATCTAGATAGAATACAGGAAGTAACCAATGTCTTTGTGGCGTCTTCTGATAGAAATTTCCTAATTGAACTAATTCTCTTCAACTCAAAGTAGCAAACCCGACAGACTCTAGTGATATGCTGTTTCATAGAGAGAGCAGAATCCATGATGAACCACAGATTTCTAGCAGAGTCAGAAAAAGAAATTTCACAAGAACCAACAGTGATAGAGGTAGGCAGAGAAAGATCAGTGACGGAAGAGCAAGTGAAGAGAAGGGCCCCAGTCTTGTCATCATTTAATTCAAGCATGTTTGCATTCATCCAGGTGTTTATGTCAGTGGTGCAATTCTGAAGTGTTTGTAATATTAGATTGTCTAGCCACGAGTTTATTTCATAATACAGTGGAAAGACATTTTCAAAAATTAATAAACAAACGTAACTCCTTATCGTGTACTAGAAATATTGCAAAAGTCGAATATAAGATGAATTCATAGAGCACAAAAACCGTTAAAGAGATTTATTGTATATGCCAGCAACCAATGTCTTTACACCATTTATTATTTGAATGTACATCATTATGTACTAACTGTGGAGCAACCTACGGACGATGACTGGCTATAAGCCGTGCAAGAGGGCTTTGAATGTGGAAGACCAGCAGAAGTTGGCGAACAACCTAAACACTTTCTACGCCCGCTTTGCCACCACTGACTTCTCATCTGAGTGAGCGAGTACGCTGGCTGACCTGAGTGAGAGAGACAACAGAAGGGAGGTACTGACGGACGAAGAGGTGAGTCGGCGCTTCAGACAGGTCAATCCTAGATGACGTTCCTGGAGCTGTCGTCAAGGACTGCCCTGTCTTCCTTGCCCCAGTGTTCACCATCCTGTGTCAGTCTTCCAATCTTATTCCTGTCCCCAAAAAACCCTCTCCTGCAAACCTGAATGACTATGGCCTATTCGCTCTCACCGCCATTCCATTTAAAAGCCTTGAGCCCATTGTCCTTCAGCGACTGCTTTGGGGAAACGCTCCCACTCTAGGACCTCAAGCAGTTCGCATACACGCACAACAGAAACATCGAAGACGCCATCATCACGTAGTCCACTTTGTGTTGAGGCACCTAGAAAGGCCGAAGTCCTATGCCAAACTTATTTTGCTGGATTTTTCTTCGGCTTTCAATACCACCCAGCCTCACCTTATGATGCAAAATGAACGTTAACCCCCTGATCATCAGATGGCTCTGCAGCTTTCCCACAGACAGATCACAACGCGTGGTGATTAGATCGGCCATCTCTGTCACAGGAGGTTAGTTAGACCCAGCACTAAGGCTTCAAGCCTCTAACGCTTCAGCCTGCTTTGGCGTTTGTAGATTAAAGTCGATGCCTAGAAGACGACACAAGTCAGGACTGTGCTAAGCATGTGTAAGCTAACTCTTCACTAGGTAGGCAGTGACCTCATCCCGCTGACGTATAGCCACCCCCGCTAGACGGCGCTCAGGTATCACGAGATTTCGCGGGCTTTTGGCTGACCATACGGTCAGGTAGTCAGTCTTTGTTAAAATCTCAACCGAGAAGGACGCATGCTGAAAGATCTCTCTAGCAACAGACTAAGCAGGTGACGGGTGAAATTCAATTCATCGCAGTATAGCCACAGCCTGACATTGTCAAAAAGGTAAATGATCAAACTTTTGTTTCATCGCGATTTATTGATATTATTGTTGGATTATGTTGGTGAAGCCTTGCCATGTTTTATGATTGTGACAGAGGACTGACAGGTTCCGCCGGTCCTTTCTGCAGAGTGCCATTCTACTTACAAAAGCTATTCTCTGACTTTATGAAATCTGATCAATTAATCAGTCAGTCTGTTAAATTTAACTAATCACCCAGAGGTTTTGCCTGCCTGCGTGCCTGTGAGAGAGAGAGAGAGAGAGAGAGAGAGAGAGAGAGAGAGAGAGAGAGAGAGCGTGTGTGAGTGTGTGTGTATGTGTGAGAGAGAGAGAACGTGTGTGCGTGTGTGTGTGTGCGTAGTTTTTGTGAGTGTGAAATGGCGTGCCGGTGTGTGTGTACTTCACGTGTGTGTACGATCCAGCATACAGTATACACAATATTTGTTGTTGTTTTAAAAACTGTGCATTTTGGGTCTTTATGTGCCTGGGGATGTGTGTGTGTGTGTGTGGGGGGGGGGGGGTGGATGTGTGTGTGTGTTAATTTTTCATACAGTCCGTTTTTGTGAATTGGCTTATCATGTGATGATCATATCTACAGTATGCATGGGCTGCGTGTGTTGTACGCCTGTGGTTGATGTTTTTGCATGATGGCGGTGGTTTGTGATGGTGTGTAGGGGAGTATGCGGGAGTGTACGGCGCAAGTATATTTGGGGTGGGGGTTAGTAGTTGTTTTATTATAGTTTATTTGTTGCACTATTTATTTTTTTTTTGCTTGTGCATCATTCTTTTAAAGATATTCTACATTTTACATTGACTGTTTGTGCAGCCGAAAGGCAAATTTCTATATAACTTTCATAGACGAATTAAGTCTCAGTCTCCCAGTTTCAGTATCAGTCACTCTCAGTCTTTTATTATGATTATACACACCAAATTATGTTTTGATAAATGACAACATCGATGGTTTCAATGATATTTTATACAATCATACACTTATTGAAAAATCGCTTAAGTTACAGGATATTTAATATTAACACCAAAAACATTACATTCTGATCAAGTAAGTAAATGTGTATATACATATTATGCATGTGTATATGTTTGTGAAAGTCTAAAATCATTTTATCAATGAAAAGATTTTTTAATAAAAAACAAATTGAAACTAAATCTGCTTTATATGTTCCTTGCAGAACAGTGGACATTTCATTAGAATTAATTTATTTGGTTGTATTAGGAATAATGATAGAAAAGGGCGTTGCAAGATCAACATAATTATCAGCTTAATCGAAGCTGCAAATCAGAAAACCATCTTATCTCATAGCCGGCATCTGCATGCTTTGACCAAAACGCCATTTTGTCGTGCGATTCGGAACTCCGTCACAGAAAACAGTTTACAAGGGAGGCGATCCTGTTTGGAACAAGCAAGGTATCTTCTTGCTCACAAACTTGGCGACTCAAGCTCCGCTTGGCACGCGAGACAAAAATGAGCTTACCCCTATCTGACTAGGTTGGACTCAAGACTGAGGCCATAGCGACATATCTCTTTAAAATTCCGGACAAGCAACTTTTATTGTTAACCCTTTATTGTCGCCGAATAGATAACGTTCTATTAATGATGTTGATCATCGATTTGGCATAGACCTCCAAGTTAAACTTTCTGGTTCTTAGATGAATGACAGGCTGTGATAAAATCAACATTTCAAAATAAATAATATAAATATTAAAGGTGATTATTGCGAATTCAACTGTATAATGGACGCCACCAAAATAGTATTACTTGGATTGGTTAGTATTTTCCAAAGTAAACTACAACTTTGAAACAAACAACAACAGCAATAACAAAAAATACAGATCAGTTAGATAAGTGCCTCAAAAGAAATCTCCAGAATATTCATACCTAATTGTCAAATGGAGAAAAAAAATAATGTATTCCCCAGGTTACTAATAATAGTAATATATGATTTTAGAAGTAATACTGCTTTATTGACCCGAAATGTAATAACAAATGTAAAGTATTAATGTCAAGGATTGTTAATCATTCATATAAATCCGCAGTACTGGTGGCTGTAGAGTTCGCTGTGCATCCAAAATTTTTTCCCCCTAGCTTGCGCGCGCTCGTGTATTTTTCCTGACGCGTCTTTTTACCGCGCAGCCAATCGTTCCGCCGTCTTATTCCAGGAAATTACCGGATTTAATCAACAAAGATAATTGAGACGGGCCGAAGAGCGTGTCGAGCTAGGGGAAAACTGCTGGTAGGGCGGCGTAACAGGGGAGATTATTAGTTGGTAAGTGGGCCTTTCGCGTGTGGGCTGTAGCCAAACAACCAACGCACAGCGATCTGAGCCAGCCATAACGGGTCGCTCCCAGACTGTAGGGGAAGAATTATGTAACTGTTAGTGTATAAACTCTATTTAAACAACAACCAGGCACGTACACTGATCCATCTACTGTAGAAATAGCTACATATCTAAATATTGGCTGGTCGATAAGTTATTTAGACAGAAGGAAGAAGACGAACAGTCTGAAAATGAGTACTTACAAAAAAAAGTTGCTTAATAATAATGGGATGGTTTGGAGGTTGGACTGAAATGAAGAGCATCAACTAAAGCATACTGTTGGGACCGATGTCCAGTTACTAATAATGGTAGATCAAGAAGAAGAAGAAGGAGGATGATGGTGATGATGATGCAGACGATGATGACGATGATGATGATGATGATGATGATGATGATGATGATGATGATGATGATGATTATGATGATGATGATGATGATGATGATGATGATGAAGCAGGCGAAGTATGGGAGGAGAAGAAAATAGAAATAGATGGTTGGATTGATACTACTACTACTACTACTACTACTACTACTACTACTACTACTACTACTACTACTACTACTACTACTACTACTACTACTACTACTACTACTAATAATAATAGTAATAACACATATACTTGTTTAGACCGCCTTGCTATGACTTTCATGAAACGCCACATACGTTGTGTTGACAATGGGTCATATTTTGACCTCTTTTCTAAAGTACTTTTACGTCTTCTAACGCTAACGCTAAACCTAACCCTTACTCTAACCCTAACCCTTACCCTAACCACACACACACACACACACTTTGAAAATAATTACCTTGCTCACAAAAATACAATTTCGCTCATCTTTTACCTGAACAGCTATCTTTTCTTTAAAACAACAATAATATCACTGGGTTTCTTCTCGCTTTTTCCCACAACAACAATACTATCCTATCCACTTACCCATACCATAAAAATGAGTTCCATCAGCTCCTCACAATGCCACATGGTCTCCGTGTCAACTTGCCAACAAGGAAGCAAGCACTTCGGACTTGTTGAAGCACCCTCTACGTCTGACCACACAACTCGCTTGTCCACCACACAAGGAGGGGCAATGGTGACGGACTGAGAAAAGAAGTCAAGAGTCAATATATAACGAGAAAAAAATGATTTTAGCATTAATTTGCTAATCTTACAATTAGCCATTCGTTCAGTCATTCACACATTTAATGTATTCATACACACGCATTTATGCAAAAACAATCCTATCCTATCTTATCCTATCTAAACCGTAACTCGAAAGTCGTTGGGGGCACCACAGATTATCGTTTAACAAGCGTACTCCATCTTTCTCTGTCCTCACCAATCCTCATAGTTTACATCAGTGTCAAGCCAGTCTATTCTCGAATGTTGTCCTCCCACTTCTTCTTCTGTCTCCCTCCCTGCCTCTTGCACCGTGCCTTGCAGGAACATTTGCAAGGCCTGATGCTCTGGTGATGTTTCCATACCATAGGAGTTTCCGTTTCTTCACCACTGTGGGCATGTCATCATGTTGTCCAATGGCTTGTGTGATGGCCTGTCGGACTTCGTTGTTGGTGATGTGCTGGGGTATAGGAAATGTCCAGAAGTCTTCTGTAGCACTTCATCTCCATGCTTTGTATTCTTCGTTGTAGATCTGCTGTGAGGGTCCATGTTTCGCAAGTGTATAGGAAGATGGATATGACAAGGGAGCGCAGCAGCCTTACCTTTGAATGTAGACCAATGGTCCTGTCTTTCCAAATGGGCTTCAACCTAATTACCTATAGGGAACCTAGGGAAGCATCTGTTTGTGCGATCCTGGAGAGGACTTCCTGTCGAGACCCATTGTCTGATACAATTGCCCCCTAAATATTTGAAGCTATACACTGTGTTGTGGGATTGTCCTTGGACGTTGATGTCCGTATTGATGCCATTAGTGTTATTGGTCATCATTTTGGTCTTCTCTGCACGTATTTCCATTCTATAAGCTCTGGAGGTGGTGTCAAGCCCCTGTACCAGCTGTTCAAGTTCTTGTTGCTCTCCAGCCAATCCATCAATGTCATCCGCAAAACGGAGGTTGGAGATTGCTTTATCCCCTATGCTGACTGTGCCTTTGTGATCTGCAAGGGCATCTGACATGATGCGCTCTAGGAAGATGTTGAAGAGTGTTGGAGAGAGTAGGCATCCTTAATGCACACCGATTGTTGTTCTGAACCAGTTCCCGATGGCGCCGTTGTGGAGGACTGCACTGATAGCCTTGTTATACAGGCTTTTGATGACTTCAAAATATTTAGGGCTGAAGTTGTACACTCTCATGGTTGCCCACAGAGACTCGGTCAAACGCTTTTTTGAAGTCTACAAACACATGACATAGATGTTGTTGCTGTAGGTATTTCTCGCAGTTTATTCTGAGGTTGAAAATCTGTTCAGTGGTACTTCGCCCTGTCCTGAATCCTGCTTGTTCTTCAGCTATGATTTTGTTCAGCTTGGGGTTTCAATCTGTTGAGTATTATTTTCAGGGGGACTTTGCTGGGATGGCTGATGAGGCTGATGGTGCGGTATTTTTTACACTCCTGAAGGTTTCCTTTTTTTAACGAACGTTTTCCTGAGTTGGGCTGCATAAGTTCAAGTTCATATCTTTTCTAGAAATAAATTACCAAGTGAGAGAATGTTCATTATGAGAAAGGAGAAAATATCCCTAATATTCATACTGTTTGTCCGTAATTTCAACTCAAGCTCAATTCAAATATGTAGAGGTCTGATGTATGAAGCTGTTCTAAACACATTGTCCTCGACAATACAAGCTGTTTCAGTTCAACAAGCGTTGTAATATATGGGTTTGTTCCATATTTAGTTCCGTAAGGTGTGTCCGAGTCTACTTATACTTATGTCGTACATAGTACAGCAGGCTCAGCTGCGCTGTGTGGTTGTGTTCGCAGCCTAAGCACCGCTGTGGAGAATCTTTGGTTTGCTTTCCAAGCAGTGAATGCCCAAACTGAGCTCTTATCATCGCTTTCAACAGCCTGAAGACACCAACAGATGTTCAGCGGCGGTAGGGTCTAACCCAACCTTACTAAAACTAAAGCAACTCCCTGCTAATAATGCAACCAATCCCTGCCGAGGGTAAATGTAAACAAAGATTCGCGCGCGATGGTGTATGGGTGAGCGTGCACATAATCAGACAGAATGTGGTTAAACACTGCAGTCATTCTCCATGTCAGTGTTGTCGTTAACATCGAAATGAAACATTTCATGAAAAAAATCCCACTATTTTATATTCCAGGAAGTGCATGGAACACACACAAATCGACTCTTCTTGTACATTAACCTAATATTTTTTTCTACTACGAAACTAATCGTGCTTATTGGCGTACGAAACTAAGTGGGAGCCGTTCCCTGCTAATCGCGTTCCTTGTACGAAAAAAAATATTGGGATCGGCTTTACAAACATGGCGGCGAGTGATGAGTAATTTAGCGCATTGTTTTATTTATCTCCAGTATCTTGCCCACACTCTCCTGACACCCACGCTTCCAACAAAACTGACGCTCTGCTTGTGTTGAACATGAATGAGAGCTGGATTTTGTGATGTGCCACTGCTTGAGTCTTGAAACTTCAAATCAAGTTGATAAAATCACTTGAGATCTTGTTGTGAACTACAGGCGAGGACCCTTCAAGTCTTAGAATCTCCTTAAAATCGCCTAATATAAAGAAATAAACCAACAATAACATCTCTGTTGCTTGCCTATTTTGATCCCCATCTCTCCTCCCCCTCTCCCCTTTTCCGTTATTTGTACTAAGCTTATTATTATTATTATTATTATTATTATTATTATTATTATTATTATTATTATTATTATTATTATTATTATTATTATTATTATTTATATTACTATCACCTGTTTTCTGAACAAACATGAGGAAGCTAAAACACAGAGAATCACAGGCAGTGTCCACAGTCTGTACTCACATACTGCACTTATTTTACGGTTACCGCGTTCATAACACCCAAAACGTAGCGAAAATAAGATAATCAAAAAAATTAAATTATGCGCACGAGCAGTGATATAGTAACGGCTGTAAGCGCTCAAATTAGGAGATTACAGACTTACTTATTTCATTAGTGATGTGCTTTACGGATTGTTTTGCAATAGTCTAATGTTAGTCGTACCTACCTTAAGAATTTGTTTTAAATAAATAAAACATAACGTATTTTAAAACATGAGGTCCAAAAAGCAGCACATATAGAAAAAAACACCATGAATGCCCTAGACGACACCTTTGTAGACAAACTGACGGATACGCATTCATTTACATCGCGCATGCGTCCTTGGCGAACCGGAAACCAATGCCCGCGCATGTGCAATTGTTGTATCCGTTATGCAAATTTTTAGTGGTGCTGTTTTATTGTTGCGGTCGCCACATGTCAACTCCGGAAGTGCTTGTTTGGAAATGGGAAAATCAGGCTGGACTTGGGAGGACGCAAATACAGCCTGCATTATTTGCAGATTCTTTTCAGTACCTCCGGTTCGTCTTTCATGTAAAAGATGGAGACGAAAGAAACTGGGAATGGAGTGGTGAGGGGTTGTAAAGGAGGAGGAGAAAAACGAGAGGAGGAGGAAGACGATTTTGTTACCGCTGTGAACCTATGCGTTTTAGGGCCTCTGATGTGCTCAACCCGCATCCGCTGTTCCTGTCCTCACCCCCACTAATCCACAATGTCCCCACTAATCCGCTATTGCTGTACTGCCGCCTCCACCTTGAGAAGCAATCGGTTGCATCTTCTATAAATTCCCGTAATATCCAGCAATCACAAAGTAGTATGCTGAAGTCAGGATTCGAACCCACGTCGCCCAAGACGCACTCACACAAGTCGTGCGCTCTGACCACTGAGCTCTCCGTGCCGCCGCAAGAAGAAGAAGAAGAAGAAGAACAACAACAACAACAACAACAACAACAACAGCAACAACAATTGTAAAACATAATAAAATATCCTGAATTCCTTTGGAGGGACCGCCAACAACCATTATTTCAAGAATGGTTGAATGATATAAGACGAGAATTAGAACGAGAATGGAACAAGAAGAAGGAGGAGGAGGAGAAGAAGAAGAAGAAGAAGAAGAAGAAGAAGAAGAAGAAGAAGAAGAAGAAGAAGAAGAAGATATTTGTTGCATCCCTTTGACTGGAGCAGAGGCCTTGTGTCCGCCAACAACCTTGAAGAAGGCGTTGGTTACTGCTGGTCCTGGAGGGACATCAAAATGCCACCATTCTTTCCACGTAATCTATGCAGTCTTTTACGTCACAGCGGCGACGTCTTCACTCTGTATCGTACCTCTTCCCGTTTACTCAAGGAATCCATAAACCAGCCTTGCTTTTCACTGCACCATCGGAACAAAATTAGAACTGTTAATGCAAGTTGAGCTGCCTTTTAATTTGGATTTGCGCGTAACAAAATAAATTATCAATAAATTACTGTTAAGGCTACATTTTTATTTATTTTATTTTATTTTTAATTTTATTTTATTTTATTTCAGACTACATTCAGTAAATCCGCTCACAGCCAAAAGAATTTCGATGCAACGTCAGAAAATACTGATTTATTGCTTTTTTTGCATTGTATTGTAATTGTATGTGTATTTATTTTTTGGAATTTTATATTACTATTGTCCAAGCCATGTTTTGAGAAATAAAAATAAATTGATACTTTTAAAAATGGTTAAGGGATTTAAAGTATTTTATCTTCTTAATACGTTACGTTGCGTCTTTATAGCCTACAAATTATCTCTTTTCTAAAGAATTCCACAGACTCTGATCAGTGATCTTAACGTTTTTACTTTGATAGAAAACTTCGATGTCGCTTGTGAATGCTGCATGTTGCAAAGCCGATTTGTAATGGAAGCATAATTTTCCTTCTGCGCAAATGCTGCCGGCATGGGAACGGAATTTTAGTGTCAATTTGTAACACTTATTTTGGAGGACAAAGCAACCATTGGGACCGAAGAAAGTCATTTCGGTTGGAAATCTCCCTCTCTTGTGCCTTGCTGGTACAAGGGCCTGAATTTGTCTGAAGTTTGTTGTCTGTCGGAGTTGTCGTTAATTGCAGTTTACTGCCGCGTCCGCGCATACTTTGCCGCGCTGAATGCAGAGTAAAGCGTGTTTGATGTTTGCTGCTGAT